>JAUZNJ010036492.1:0-11833 GCA_034780135.1 Jordanella pulchra
TATGTTCCTAACAGAGCACTTTGCTCACAATCTGCAGGTTTACTAGTGGTTCCTAGAATTTCTAAAGTAGAATGGGACGCAGATCTTTTAGTTTTTTAGGCTAGGCTTAAAACTTTCCTCTTTGATAAAGCTTATAGTTACAATAAAGTGATGTTTGTTTAGTCACTGGGTGAGTAGAGAGGTAGGTGGAGGTAGAGCGCTAACAGCCCGGTCCGGCGGGGGAGATTTCAGCCCAGAACAGGATGTTTCTCCTTAGCTCTACCTTGGTCCTACTTCTCTCAGACCTCATCCAGAATAGTTCGGTTATCCTGAGCTATTTTCTGTATTTGTGCTGCTATACGTCTGGGCTGCTAAATCACATAGGGACCACTTCTACTCATTCTGCCTCATTCTATCTCTATTATCCCATTCTGCATTATTTGTCAAGTTCCAATCCTAACTTTGTGCTTTGTCTGCTTTTTCTCATCATAGTAGCTTCATCTGGTCTGTTCCTGTTGGGCTGTGGCTACATTCTGGATAGAAATATCAGCTGTGCTGCTGCCATCAACACCTTTGTTTATAGTTATTGGAGCCTGGACGGTTTTCTTCCTCTGACATGGGAGCTGGCTTGTGTCTGTTGTGTCTTTCCTGGACGACTGAGGAGTTGGATGACAGTAACCTTTTATATCTCTGCTTCTTTCTATGTCTGCTTCTGTCTCCTTGAACCTCAGTCGGCCTTAGCAGATGGCCGCTCACACTGAGCCTGGTTCTGGTGGAGGTTTTTTCGTGTTAAAATCGAGTTTTTCCTCTCTACTGTCGCTACATGCATGCTTTGTGTGAGGGATTGCATGAGTCAATGCAGTCAGCTGGTTTTCCTCAGATAGAAAACTTTGAACCAATGCGACTGTATGGTAAAGTGCCTTGAGATGACATGTGTTGTAAATTTTACATCAATAAAAATGAATTGAAAATTGAATTGAATTCAACCGCTAAAAGATTAGCCTGAAAATGCTTTGCTAACATTACTAGCATCAAGCAGCAAGAAGGAGAAATAAACACCTCTAGTAGCCAATCACGGGTGGTTTTTGCAGTATTTTGCACTACTGCAATCTCATTACATTGTCATAAACTGTATGCAACGAAATTTTGTTTCGGCTGCCCCGTGTCTATACAAAACGACGATAGAGTTTGTCTAAGTTTACTTTTTCCGGTTTGTTTCACCGTCCAAGTGCCAAAAGTTGACATGAGTGCAAAGAAACATGTCCACACAGGAGCAGGAGAGAATCTACAGGAGGATAAAAAACAAGAGAGGAGAGAAGGAGCATAAAAAATGGGTGGGAGGTTCAAAATGTGCATGGGAAGTAGCTTATGTTTGTGTGTGATAAATTGCATGATGATTTTATGACTTCATAACTGCTCTTGATCCACAGAACCTTTTCGTGATATTTATGTTTTCCAGTGACACCTGAACGTTTCATAAACATCATCCGTGTCATTTTTCCCTCTCCTTTTTCCTTGTGTCTAGAGGATACCTCTAGAAACAACAACCTCAAGCTACAAACCTGAACATCATTGAGAAGTAAAGGTTAAAGAGTGACAATTAAGAAAATAATTGTATTTTTGTTTTTTAGCGTTTTAAGGCACTAGTGGCTCATTTTTCTGACAGTAGGCTGACAGAAAAGGGGGTATGAGAGAGGGGGAGAGACATGCGGGAAAGGACCACAAGCCGGATTCGAACCTGGGTCGCCCACGTCGAGGACTAAGGCCTCCCTCCGTACATGGGTCGTGCGCACTAACCACTGCGCCACCTGCACGCCCCAATAATTGTATTTTTTAATGTGTAATTAAACATAAGTTGACCTACTTTCTGAGCCTGGTTCTGCTGGATGTTTCTTCCTGTTAAAATCAAGTTTTTCCTCTCCACTGTCACTACATGTATGCTTGGTGTGAGGAATTGCTGTCAAGTCAATGAGTCGATGCAATCATCTGGTTTTCCTTAGATAGAAAACTTTGAACCAATGTGACTCTATGAATTTGGTTGAATTGTCTCTCTAAAGAAGCTTGAGATGACATGTGTTGTGAATTGGTGCTATATAAACAAAATGATTTGAAATTCAATTGAATTTTTCAAAGCCAGAGATTCTTGTAAAGGGTCATAGTTGGATAGTCCAACTCCCTTCTCTGCAGAGGAGAAGTTTTTGCGGTTCTACATGCTAACATTACCTGACCAGATCAATGGGCTGGTACTTGTAGAAGGCTGAGTATCTTGCCCACTCTTCGAATAGAACCTGACAATGCACACACAAAGAGAGAGGGAGAGAAACATTCAGAGTCAAGTCCAATGTGGGTGTCTGTCGTCATGAAAGTTGAAAAATGTTTGTTTTTTTCAGAGGCACAGCTGATCTGGAGGCAGGAACCTTCTGATTGGTCCAAATGAAACCTCAGAGGAGAGGAGCCATAGAGCTGCCGTGTAAGTAACTCTATCCTGAAGACAAGTGAAACCCAATAAGGTAGGAGGAAGACTGTATTAAAAGTAAGCCTGATAGAAACAAGGTGTCGGGTGAAACCGGAACCATCAGAGATGCACACATGGAAAGCTTTGGAAAAATCACAACTGAGGAATGAAATATAGAAACATGTACTACTGTTAATTTGGCTTTATTTTTTATTGCAGACAGTAAAATTAAGACATGATATTTTGTTCTAAGACCAGCAGCCTGGTAGCACTGAGAGCACAAGGACATGCGTCATTTTTATCTGTTTATAAAATATACCGATATATTTATACATGTTAGTTCCATTGAAAAGGGGTTTAAAATCCATCCAGTGCCTTAAAATGTACAGTGGAGAAAAACAGTTTTTATTCAGCCAATGATTGTTCAAGTTCTCCTACTTATAAAGATAAAGGAGGTCTGTAATTTTTATCATAGCTGCATTTCAACTACTAGAGACAAAATGAGAAAAAGTAGGAAATTCGATTATTTAATTTTAAAGATATTATTTTCAAATTATGGTGAGAAAATAAGAATAATACTTCATAGCACAGCCTTTGTATCACTGTCACTGCTATTTCTGCCCAGTCCTCCATCAGATCTCCTCTAGAGCTGTGATCTTCTGGGAAACTTTGAACCTCTTCACAAACTGGGAACCAGAAATCAATTAGGCTACGGTGGCCCTGAAGTGCAAACCACATTAACAAATCTTTAAGAACAACTACAAATTAAAACGCAAAACAAATTGAAAAACAAAACTACATTAACTTGAAACATGAGACTTCGCTGAGGCTTTTAAACCGGATTATGTTCACTCATTCAACATTTGAACAGAAAAGGCAGAATGCCTTCCAGTTTAAAAGCCAAACGGTGCCGCCAACCTTTTAGCGAGGTGTTCGTTTCCCACTAATATTGTTCTCTTCTGGAAGGTTAACGTCATTGTGATCCTGAAAATGTTAATGCGTTCTTTTTTAAAAGATTTGTTGATGTATTTTGCACTTCAGGGCCACCATACTAGGCCACTCCAGGATTTTGAAATACCTTCCCCCGAGCCACCAGTTTGTTATCCGATCGGAATGGAGCCCCTCTGGGCGTAGCGTGTTACTGATGGTAGCTTTTGTTCCTTTGGTCCCTGCAGGTCATTCATCAGGTCCATCCCTGTAGTTCTGGGACTTTGGCTTATCATCGTTCTAGTCATTGTGACCCCGGATCCAGGGAGATGATTACTGGTTTTTCATTTTCTTCCAGTTGCTTCCACAGTTGATTTCTTCACACTAATCATCTTGCCTGATGTAGATTCTCTGCTCCAGGCCTGCTGCAGGTCTACACTTTCCCTCCTGGTGTCCTTCATCATTGAGTTTGGACTCTGTATGTTGAGGCTGTGGACAGGTTTCTATATATAGATAACGTGTTAAAACAGGTAACAAGTGGAGGACAGAAGAGCTTCCTAAAGAAGTTTGTAGGTGACCAAATAACATTTCCCACCATATTTTAAAGTCTGAGAAAACAGCAAAGTTACTCTCAAAACCTCATTTGATTACAACGTTTTTTAAAGTTTAGTCTCTGGATTGTACTTTTTATTTTAAATTTCCATTTACAAAACGTGTTCTTTGCAACAATAACGGAACAAAATTTTTTTAGAGCTCTTCAAGAAGAAGGAGAACTTGCAGAATCATTGGCTGATTAAATATTTTTTTACCCCATTATTATATATGAAATTCAATGAAAAAAAAACTATGGGTGAAAAAAGCCAACACGCAACTCAAAAATATTATGTTTTACTTGTTAAAGTTAACGTGCATCTTCACCCTGTTCTGTTATGTTGTTGTATATTGTGGACAGATTTATTTATCAGGGTTTATTTCCAATCTGGAGTGTCAGTCAATAGTTTACTTTCTTTCAGCCGTCAGAGCAGCTCTGCCTCCAACGAATGTTTACTGAACTTAAACTCCAATCTGTGCCAGTGTTAGACAGATGGGAAGATGTACGAACGTGTTGTGGAAAGAAAAAAAATAAAACCAGACAGAAGACAAAACTACTATTGTCTGGAAAATTGGATCTCTTTTCAGTTGATCAAGTATCTCACAGGTTGGGCTTCAAGCAGAGAGGAAGTTCTGTTTGAGGACTACAGCGGATCTGGTCAGGGATGCTTTGGAAGCAAACCTTAGTGGTTTTAAGTGAAGTTTAGTGTTTCTTTCAGGACACCAACAGATGGAACGGAGGAGGAGTGAAACGGAGGATTAAAAGCCAAACGATATGAAAGGAAGATCTATGAAAGCGGAGTCGCAGCACCTGTCTGTCGTTGCGCTCCTCCAGGTTTCCAGTGACCTTATAGTCACCCTACAGAGCAAAAAGGGACAAATGTGAGCAGAAACAAGAGACACTTCAAAAAGAACCAATCAATGTGCTGAAATAAATGCCAAAAAAAGTACATTTTAAGAAAAGCTTTGATATGATGGATGTCTGCCAAATAAATACACACCAGATAGAGAGGCAAGTTATCAGCATAATCACATTTTATGAAGAGTTACCATCAAGATAATGTTAAACTTTATGAATCTTTTACATTTCGGCATCATAATAAATGTGTGCGCTTATGAGGAGAGGCGTGTTTCTACTTTTAGCCATGTGTCTTTAACTGGCATAATAGAGGAAAAACTCCCTCATTTCATATGTACCTGTCAGATATGAAGACAACTGAACGGCAATATTTATAACAGCAATATTCAAGAGGCCATACACAAATGATTGAGCCGATGAGAGTTTCCAGGGAACAGCAGTGTAAATGCGTTTCCAACTCTGTAAGTCTTGGGATGATTAAAAAATATAAAAGATCTTAACAAGAATTTTCCTGGGAAAAGACACCTCTGTGTAACAAAGGAAGGGAAGAGTTTGCTTTGGAGGATTTGGTCAGAAAACCGGAAGGGAGTGGAGGGTAAAATACAAGGGATTTATTTCTTATGTTGGTTTAACTTGGGCTCCATGTGAGGAGACGCTGTGCAGACTGTGGTCTGTCTGTTAAAATCCTTGCTGCAAGCACACAGACCTGTCATCTCAAAAAGCCGAGGGTCTGTGGTTTCTCTTTTAGTAATATTGGAATTTCACTGACAGAAAGTGATGCAGTAGATTATAGACACTAGATTGATGATCCTTTTGACTGATTAGCTAAAAAATATACAAAACTAAAAAAGGCAGTGCATTCATATTACCCCAGCCTGCTCTGAACATGTCTGATATATAACAGAAAGAATGTAGATGCATCCATTCTCTTTAAACAAAGTCAATAGTGTTATTTTATACAGTGTAGTTTAGTGTGCTTTAATGGTTTAAAGATACGTAGAAATAAATACTTTGGAAACTGCCAATTATAGTATTTAAAGGTGACTTGGATTAATTTCTGGTTGCACATTGATGGTACGGAACGTAATTCTGGTACAGACCAGGTAGTGATTAGCCCCTTACCTTCTGAAAAGGTTAGATAAATATTTACAAGATTTGCCTCAGATCTGCCTCATGCTTGCTAAATGCCTTATATGCTAACTTTTGAATAGTATTATGCTTGCTAATGCTAACCAACAGTTACCATTAGCAAACTAGCTCTTTCCCAGACCTGGCTAATTATTGCTAATGCCAACCAAATGTTAGCATTAGCAAACTATTCATGTCCAAGATCTAGGTAATAATTGCTAATGCTAATTAGATCTTAGTATTAGCAAACTAGCTCTCTTCGAGATCTGGCTAATAATTCCCAATGCCAACAAAATGTTAGAATTAGCAAATTATTCATCTCCAGGATCTGGCTAATTATTCCTAATATTAACCAATTGTTACCATGAGAAACTAGCTCTATCCTAGATCTGGCTAATATTTGCTAAAGCCAAAAAAAGGCTAGCATTAGCAAATTTTAGCAGGCCTGGCAACTGACAGGCAAACAGTGGATAGCAGACAAATGTCAGTCCACCACTAACTGACCAAGAGTTGAACCTATAGCTTTTACCGTTTAGGTAATTTAATTAAGAAATGTACAATTTATGATAAGATTTGCAATTTTACACTATTAAAACATCCCAGATTTTCACAGTTATGACATTTACATCAAAACAAACTACAGATGTATATTTGAGCAGTTTTCCATTCAGTGACGAAAAAATTAGGCGGATTCCAACAAACTGTTGCATTATGGGACTTCAAGAGCTCACACTTACATCATGAAGAGGGAAGGCAGCGTCATATACGCCTTTGGCTATCAATGTGCTGATGCCTTTAAAACAAGGACAGAAAGAGAGAGAACAGTACATCATTTCAGAAATATTCATAGAGGTTTCATTATGACTATTGGTAGGTGTTCATTTCCTGACTGAAAAGCTGTTAGTCGAGTTTTCCAGATGCACAGAATCTGGGTCATGACAGAGACAGCTGCCTACCTGACGCACATTTGGGAGATGTCCTGCGTAAATTAAAGGCTGGCCAACCTAATTTCTACTTATTAGTAACAACTCCTGTACTGTGCACACAGCCCACCTGAAAAGCTCACACTTCTTCCAGTTCTCCCTTGTTTTCTCGTGTTAGAACCACAAACAATTCTAAATTTTGGGGCAATTTTATGGGATATACATCAACAAGGAAGTCAAAAGATATCTAATTTTTTTTTAGAGGAATGGCAAATCATAATTTGTTCTGCTGAGCCATTAACACTGGTCAGGTTTAACAAGAGGATAAAATGAACTAAATGATAGAACTTATGAAGAATTTATATCTAGTACCCTAAATGAAGGCAATGTAGAACCCATTGCTATTACATCAGCTAGAAGTGTTTAGCTGATGAAAGGTTTATTAATGGAACAACTGTCTTGACTTTTCAAAACACAATTCCCTGAAAAGCACCACTGATATTTTTACACCTAATTTTCTAAAGACAAAAATTAGAAGTAAAAATGTGGTTTAGTTTGTAGATATAGTTTGGAAACTACTATTTTAAAATGTTTTCACAAATACCCCCGGTATTTGATGTCTTCCATTTTATCCAGGATCCCAATCATGGACTCCTTTGGAAGCTCAAGGGGTTTTATGAGACTTAGTCCTTCAGGGGTCCTGGTTCACCTTCCAAACAGATTCCCAAGCCATCTCAGCAGACTCCCTTGATGTGAAGGAGCGGCGACTTTACTCCTATCCCCTCCTGGGTGACTCACCTCCTTGCCCTATCTCTAAGGAAGGGCCCAGACACTCTATGGTCGTAGCTCAATTGAGCTGTTTTCTTTGGGATCTCTCCCTTTAACATAACCAAGATTTTATGACCATAGTTAGGAGTGGGAATGTGGGCTCACCGGTTAATCAAGAGCTTTGCTTTTGGGCTTATGTCTTTTGGCCCCTCTTTCATGCCTCAATGTGGTAGAGGAGTTTCAGTGCTCAGGTAATCCCTGACGCTGTGCTGTGTGGCACCTAACTACAGCTAGTAGGGTCTCCCATGGCAAACAGATTCAGGCCGATGAGTCAGACAAAGAGTGGTTCAAAAGCCCTCATGAAGTAAATGACATGGAGGCTAGTGATGTCCCACGCTTGGGGTGGGGTTCGTCAGCAGGTGCCTGTTTTTTTCCAGCTTTGCACTCTTTGTTCCATTAGACTAGAGAACCATTGGTTTTCCTGGTGACAGATTGTCCTACCTGAGCTGTGGATCTCTGCAGCTCCTCCAGAGTTACAATCTGGAGCTCCTTACCTCAACTTGATACCTATGGTTCCCTTTATCATTCCAATTCATACATATAAGCATAACCTCAATAAATAATAATTAAGAATAACCTCAATGAAATGTCTTACTATTTTTGTTTGCAATGTGACATCAGCTGAAGTGAGCTGAAGCAGTTTTAATACTTTTGCAGGAAACTGTAAAAGGGATTGGTTACCAAGCAGTTACCACCTGTGTCTAAGCACCACAGCCAAGAAACATACATCCAAACGCATGACTGCACACTCAACCATCCAGAAAAAACACAGCTCCCATAGGCCAAGCTTCAATCTCTAGCTGACCTAGGAAGTATGACCCACTTGTAGAAGAGATGGCGCAAAGCAACAGGGTGTGTGTATGTGTGTGTTGAAGACCAATGCTGCACTGAGGATGAAGTGAATAGAGAAATGAAGGGTAAAGAGAGACAAAGTTCCATTTTCTCTACCATTCCTCCCCTGCAGCCCTGTCAGTACCCGCTGGCTGAGACCATCTGCTGCGATGGACCAGCCAACCAGACATATGGTGGACACTGGACATGAAACGGGTGTCAGCTCACTTCTACATAGGAAACACGGCTCTGATAACATCCAGAGGCTGTTGCATGTTTTTTGCAAGCAGATAAAAAGTGGGAATATTATAGTAATGCCAAAAACTTTACATTTTATGTAAATAATGCCCTGGCGAGGATTCTCCTGTCCAGAACAGGACCTCATCTTCCTATCAGGGATACCCTGGAGAGACATTGTCAACAGCTCTCAATACCACGAGGCCCCGGAAAAGTTAGATGAATGACTTCATGTTCCTTCTCTACTCTCTTGCTTTTTATTTGCCTGTAGATTCTCTTCTACCTGTGTGTGGACCTGTTTCTGTGGCTCGTGTCAACTTTTGTCCCTGCCTTTGATTGTCTACCTTTCAGGAAATCCTACCTCTTAAGTTAGTACTGTTTGCTTCCTAATTGCAGCTTAGCATCATTAGTAAAGCATCCTCACTCATGTGTGTGGCATATTGGAGTTCTCCTTGTATTGGAACACAAGGCACAAAGATTTCAAAATGCGCATGAAAAGTTGTTTACTTGCATGTGTTTTAAATAAAACTGATTGTATGAGTATTCTTTGCGTGTGTGCACTTTTAGCTGATACCTGACTTCATATACAACAACCCATAACTAAAAGGGCGATCTGAGTTTGATGGAACCTCTTTTAAACTATACTGTTTTTCTAGTGAAGTGTATACAGGAGTAAGGTTGGTAGTGAGAAACAGTTCCAAAAGAAATGTTCTGGAAAAGAGGTTATACACTCATTTTCCAGGCAAGGGTTTATCACTAAGCTAACCTGCCCCTAAGTGTAATGATGTAGAAAAATGTGTAGTTCCTTGAGATTCTCACATCTTTTCACATCCTTTCAACATTATACAGCCATGGGGTTTTATTTTTGTCATGATCCGTGGTTTTGTGTTTCATTTTTGAGCTTCCTGCTGTCTCTGTGCTCTCCGTGTCGTCCTGTCCTCCCTTGATTACCCCCAGGTGTGTCTTGTTTCCATGATTACCTCCCTGTGTATTTAAATCCCCCTGTGTCTTCTGTTCTTGGTCGGGTCCTTGTCAGAGTTTGTCTAAGTCGTCTGTGATCATCTGAGTTAGTTCTGTGCTCGCTGCCTCTGATATGTCCAGTTGCTACCGGTGTTAAACCTCTGAGATTTAGTTTAAGCCGTGCTGCATGGTCTGAGGACTTTTCAGTTGCTGTAACTTTGGATTTATTCACCATTAAAAACCAAATTTTTCACCACATCCGGGTTCCAGCCACTGCCTGACTACCTCCACCACAACCGCTCCGTGACAATTTTGTTAGGATTTGAAGAAACAGGGAAAAGCAACAACATTTTTATGTAGGCTATAAAGAAAATGCGAAAGTTGCCTTTAAAAAATGGTGGTGTTAACAAAATGATGTTAACAAAAATCCCCTTATTTTTATTTTATATCAGTGTAAATATGTTGTCTAGTCAAGTCCTCGAGGGTATGTTAAAGAAAATCAGTAAACAATCAGAGTTATATCTCAATATTTGCTCATCATACAGAGCTCTGCTTAACCAATCAATCATTCAATCTGATGCTGGAAAGAATGCAAAATAACTTTAGGCGTACCGAAACATAGCTATCAACCTAAACGCGGGATGTCAAACTAAATTTGTCAAGGGCCAGTATCTTGCACCTTTTAGAAATCTCCTCGGTCTAACACACCTGATTCAAAAGGCTTAGTTACCTCCTGAATCGAAGTCAAGTACCCTGTGTTAAAGGAGAAGCACATTTAAAGGATGCAGGTCTAGATTCTGACATCCCTGATCTAGATGGACAGGACAGATACAGGAAGGGTTTATTAGAGAAAGCGCCATGGTGCTAGAATCTGCCGTCAGGAAAACTACTATCTCTGCACCCTACAAATACAAAAATGTTTTATAATGTTTTGTGGAAGAGTAGCAGAAAGTTACCTTTAGCTTCAGACATTATTGATAGAAATACGATTTCCTTACTGAGGTAGACGGTTTGTTGATTGTGTTGGAAACAAGTTGTCTTTGCAAACAAGCTTCTTAAATTCACTCTTGTGAAATTTCTTCTAACATCTAATAAAGCTATTGGGTTACAATACTGCCTTTCAAAACCAGAGAAATAGGAGATCATCTGTTATCTTGATTAAGCCTGCTCACCTATAGTTTGACAGGTCCGTACACACACTGTCCGTCTCAGGATCTCATAGACCTGTAAAAGATTTAAAACCATCAGTGGGAAGCTAAAAAACACACAAACACATAATGGTATAAAGAAACACTTACTATTCTTCCTCTCGTAGCGTTATCAAAAAAAGTGTCCTTAGACGTGATGTTGTACCTAGAGCAAACACAAAAAGCCTTTAGACTTCTATGGATGTGTTTCTTTGTATTTAAATAATGGTAATTGAGCGATGAGAGTTTATGTAGGTGGATCAAATGTACTGTGCCAACCATTTTCATTTCACAACTATGAGGAAAAAAAATAAATAACACAAGCTGTCAAACAAATGCCCCTGTTTCTTAAAGTCCACAGTTAAAGCGTGCTTTAAACATTCACAGCACTTCTTTGTGCCTTTTCAACCACATTTTGACAAGATGAAATCGGGGGGGAATCCAAAAAAACAAAAAAAGGTGAAGAAGCACATTTTAAAACCGAGTGAATCTTGTCAAGTAATTCATTAGTCTGTACATGTTAACAAAAGAAATTATCACACAAAACGATCTGTGAATCATTACAGTTTGACAGTGGGGATGGGAATGATTTTATTTTCCTGGAGCTTAAATGTCTCTGAGTTCTCAGTTCTAATCTCGTCTTGCTGTGTAAATTAATCTGTCTTTTTAAATTACCCTTTAGGTGTGAATGTCTCTCTATATTACTTGTTTGAGAAATACCCTGCATGTCATCCAATGATAGCCTATGTGACCCTTCAGGAATCAAGAGGTTAAAGAGTTTGGATTGAGGGATGGAAAAAGATTTGACATTACCCAGCAGAATTTACAATTTGTACACTATCATTAGGTCTAGAGGCCTTCTGCTGAACAAGGTTCATATCAGTATGACCAAATGGTTCAAGTTTTGTCTTGCAGTCCCATGAATCTT
>JAUZNJ010036493.1:0-11833 GCA_034780135.1 Jordanella pulchra
AAAATCTCTGTCCCTCTAAAATCGTTCAGAAAATCGCAAAAGTGTATAGAATTGTATCGTTTGCTGAATATCGCGATGTATATCGTATCGTGAGCAGAATATCGTGTGTCGTATCGTATCATGAGATTTTTGTATCACTACAGCCCTAATATATATATATATACACATATACATATATATTTGGTGCTATATCATAAGCAAACTATCTCTAATTCATTTTCAAGGTACCACTACAGTCATACAAAAAAATCTGTACTGTTGTTTCACGCAGCTGGAATGTTTAATAATTACTTTTTATAATACCTTGGCCCTCTGCTTGTGACGACTTGATTTAAGCTTAAAACTTAAGCTTTAGGAGATGCTATGTTACCATTATGCATCAAAAACACTTAGAAAAAACAGCAGTGGTTGAATTTCCAGCTGAAACAGTAAGTAGTGTTCAAAACACATTACTGGAATATATTAAGTCAATATATTTCACATGAGACCTGGGCACCTATTACCCAGGGCCATAAGCATATAAAGTAGCTGCAATTTAAACGAATGATGCCAGTCGTACTACATAAAATATACATGAATGCCCAGGCTTCCAGATTTAGATGATCTGAATTCATTGTGATTTAGGATTCTTTGAGGTTGATTATGTCATTTTGTATGTTTTTAATTTTCTTCCCGTATTTAATTCTGGCCATTAAAGTATTGCTTTGATTATATTAATTTAAAGCTCATTGTTTCAGTTGGAGTTTTTCTCATTAGATTTTTTTGTTTTTTTGTCTAAGCTTTTTTTGGTTTTGGTCTTGCCATATTTAGATTGTTTTGCTATTTGATGTTTGCCATACCATATCTCCTTTTATTTAGTTTTTTTTGTCCATTGCCTGAAAATCATTTGGGTCAGTTCAGAATAAAGAACAGTGCAGATTATAAAATAACAGAAGGTAGTTCAGTCCTGTTTATGTCTGAGGTATATGCTGTAAGATCCAATTGAACAAGTTGGGGCTGTCGAATGTACTTCTTCAGATAACAGCATTTGAAGCTGTGTCTATCAGAATTTTTTTAACCAATAAAAAATTTATAAAAGACTGCAAATACTTTAAGATATTAAAACAACAGAACCATAACACAATACTCCCAAATAAGCTATGCAGAGAAATTATTACATTATTGCATAAAAGTCTCAAACTGTAGCCAGGAAGAAATACGTAATGTTTTGCCTAACTCTGACTTGGAAGATATGCGTAATCATAAAGACTAAATTCACATAGTTTGTAAATGCTGTAACAGCCACAGCAAACACAAAATAAAGATACTCCCGTAAAACGCTATACGTTTGTGTGTCGTTCCCCCCCCCCCCCACCATATTAAAATATTTCAATTAGAATTAGTAACTCCTGCTATTATAGTGATAAACCAAGCTGCTGTAATACTTTTTAGTAATGACAACTGCCTCTTTGACATGTTGAGCTTTTTCTCTTCTCCGGCAGTTGGGCAGCAGAATAAATGTGTAAATATATGCAAGTGCAGTTTGATTGCAAAGAATGTTGTAGGCTTCAATTTCGACAAATTACTGAACTTGATGTGATTCACAGTAATTAACATTACAAGCATGAATTCAATTTAAAACTTCTGAAAGATTTTCAGTTTAGTAAAGCACATATGTGTGTTAAAGTGAAAAGATTTCCACATCCTGGAAAGGATTTTCAAATTCAATTTAAAATTTTAAGATTTTAAAGTTAGACTCAAAAATAAGATTTTACTTTAATATTATCATCTAATTGCATAATAAAAAAAACTAAACAATAAAACACAATGTTAAGAACAATATTCCTTTTGGTTTTAGGAAGTAAGCCTCCTAGCTAGTTACCTTCTCACCTACTGTTAGCAGGTTAACATGCTAGCTTACTTCAAGCAAAACTGTCATTTTTGGCCCAAATATTAATTAATTCACAATCCTTAATATAAGAAATATTACAAGAGGTCAATGCACAGCCCTTGGCACATACGGATTCTTCATGTCGACGGCCCTTCTAAGCAGCTTGCTTGTTAAACAGGGTTGGATCTTGATGAGTTATGTGACCCAGAGCACAGCTGTATGACAGTCTGCGCTCCCCTTTAACACTAGAGCCAAACGTTGTTGCTAGGGACCAAAACAGATGTGATACTTTTCTGTGGCTAAAGGTTAAAAAGTGTTGCTTTCAGGAACCTAAAAAAAGGGCTACAATTTAACACTGTTACTTTGTCACTGTTCATAAGCATAATTACTTTAGCAGGAATGTATAACATTGACATGTTTATAGATAACACAATTATAACTTGTTCCAAAATAAATAGTTTCTCGTAAATACATATTAAACAATAAACAATTTCTATATATATTTTATGATGATCTCATTGAGAGAATTGCATAAAGTCAGGCAGCCTTTGTACCCATAAAGAAGCAACCTCCCTGCAAATACTTACAGGCGAACCATTATGACTGTTTAGCTTCTCTTTTCAGCTGTATTGATATGTGAGAATCGCTGGACAAAGGATGAAAGAACAGAACCATTGCAGAAGATGGCAGGATAACTGAAATACATTCATTCATAGTTTTCTTGCAAAACTAAAATACTCAGGGCTGGCAGTCTTATTCTATATATTGTCACACACTTCACATATGTAGGAAAAGTTTGAGTTTATGACTGAAAGAATTCAACTAATCTCACATCCAGCAGTGAGGGAAACACTTGACAGATTCATAGCTGCTGTGTTTAACGTACCCTTTCTGCAATAAACTGTGTCCCTGAAAGTGTCTGTGGATGCCTCTAGCTGATTGAATTTAAAGTGCAGCAGACACAGCTTTATCATCTGAAGTGTGTGTTTGTTTTAGATTACTTCCCAAGCCAGATGGTGTAAAAAGAAAAGAAAAAGTAAAACCATCAGCCTCGGTTTAGCAATTGCAAGACACTTCTTTTTCACATGAGGACCAGAGAAGATTGAAGAGCAAGTGTGAAATTGTATGTTTGCAACAACAGTTTTTGATGTCAAATTCCACAAGAAAGAGAGTCATAATCTTGGACTCCACCGTTTTTCACTTCAGAGAGACGAGCTGTGCTTATAAATAATCCTTGCACTCATTTGCTAAAGCTGCTCGAAGCATTGCAAGAATAAAGAAACAGCTGCGAGGAGAAACATGTCTTTCCACCGCTCCCTCTTTGTTTCTCCTTAATTGACTTTTTAACAAGGCTGTGTTCAGGCTGACCAGCAACCAACCTTCATTTCCAGCTGCTACTTACACACAAATGCTCTTCTCTTTTATTGGCTGGGGTGGTGGAAGTCATTAAAATTGTGTGCATGCAAAATGCTCCCCATTTCTACATCACTGAGCTGAGAGCAGAGGAGTATAAACGAACAACATGTTTATATGAATGATAATGTCGACTGGTTGGTTTGCTTCCCAGGAGGTCAAACCTAATTCAAAACCCTCTTGGGTGCAACTGAAAGTAAGAGTCTGCACCAAGAGCAACATTTGGAAAAGTAATCAACCAAACTCTGACTGGTTTTAAGAGTTGAGGTTTTTATTTTGCTCTGTAGGCTGATAATCTGTTTCACCCATAAAAGATGGATAATCTTTTAGAAGGGGTTAATAAAATGAGACAAATGAAAAAAATCAGCTAAATAGATGGACGGATGGATGAATGATTGCTTTATATCAGTCATTGTGGTGTTGGGCCTTTGTATGACTGTCCAGAATGAAATGGTTGAGGTCAATAATCCAGGAGCATTTCTTTTAAGTTGGTCTTGGAATCTCCTCATTGCAAGAAGTGCCCTAAAAAAGTGCCCATGAGTCACCGTCATGAGATGAGACATTGTCATGAGATGTCTCATGGGCTCAAACCATCTAAAGTTTCTCATGTGTAAACACTTAAAAAAAGATAGATCTGAATTTACAAAAATCCACTACAACTTTATTACATAGCTTGGATTTACAAAGTTCATTTACATTTAAAACATTCAGGTTCAAAGAGTTCAGCTAATTTAGATGTAATATGTTTGATTTAAGGTTAGATTTACTTCATGGTGACACATGAGTGGTTAAAAAGAAGCACAGAAACTGTAGAATTTTCTACATTCTCTTAGTCCAATCAAGAATGTGGTGACAGAGACAGAAGAAAATAATCATTTATTAATAAGTAAAAATTCTTTATAATAAATGTAAGCTAAACTTTAAAGTAAGTTTAATTTGTTAAAGTTGACGGAAGCATCCAGTAACTTTTAAAGAAAGATCCAAATCTTTCTGTTATGTTAGTATTTGGTCATCCCATTTTCTCTTTGCTACTCTTCAAAATGGAAAAGAAAATGAGCATACAATGTAAAGCAGGTCTGTGCAATCCAAACGAATGATTAAAAGGCTTTAAACACTATAGCTGCTTGTAATATTTTCAAGGAGAAATCAGATTTTACATTATTAGCAATATAAATATGTAAAGTTTGGAGTTGAAAAGCAGAAATGAAAATTACAAAAAGCCCACTCGCTGCTTTTTTTTTTAATTTCACCTCTTTTGACCTGGATGACTGAGAATCTACTCCAGCTCTCTGACACCTTTTTACAAAAAAAAAAATGTTGTTGTGACCCTAAAGTGTTGTTTGGAGGCAGATGTCAGATAAGAATGTAGTAGAAAAATATCTTTCAAGATCTATTTGTCAGCAAGCACAACTATTGTTCAAGAAAGCTAAATTAATTTTGAACTAAGAAAATGAAAAGGTCAACAAAACAAGGAGAGCGCTTTTTATTACCAACTCTGATGCAAACAAAGCTGCAGAGGAATATTTCTTCAATAATGTTAATACAGTTTTGTTTTGCTTTTTCAGTTTTTCCTTTCTGGTAAGAAAATTAAGCCTGTAGAAAAAAATTGCTTCTTCACTCCTTCAGGCTGTGAGTTATGTTCCACCTTCCATTATACAGTACGTGCCTCTTTCTGAAATAATCTGTTTCTTTGTTATGCTTAAGTTGAATTTAAATATTCTGCTGATAAATTGCATAGGGGAGGATAATATAAAAAATGTGGATCATAAATAATATGTCAGTTTGTACAGAAGAGAGAGAATATTGTTTGGATTTTAAAGGAGAACAATTGATCTTATTGCATACAGTTCCAAGTGTTTGATAAGAGTGTGAAAAAAGTTATTTATTCAGTGAGTTTCAAGCCTGTTTTACAGATTCCTTAAATATATTATGGTAATAGATTGTTTTGTTTTCTTGTTGATGTTTTCCAACTTCCTTGTGCTTCGATTTGGTTTATTTACCTGTTTGAGCTGCTCCAAGTCCGCCGGATTAGCACGACCCAAAGGGTATGTTCACTTTATTGAGGACTTCTGGGGAACTGCGCTGATGTTATCACTCCCTCTGAAGTCTGTGCTATCCCTTTGAACACGCTTTATCTTCTCATCTTTTTCTCTCCTGCAAAGGGCAAGGAGAGCAACACAGAGGCTCTGCTTTGAAATAAGTCAGCTACAGGCTGATCTTGGAAGTCCCTGTTAAAGAACTATCATTTCTAAAATAGAACATATTGCTTTCGCAACAAAACCCTCACCCATCCGTTGAGTTTAAAACAGCAAATCCAGATGAAGAAGCATGAAAAATTAGACGTATTGTCATTTTATCCCCCGAGGTACAAGAGAGGAGCTCCAAAAAAAGGCATATATATGGAAAACTAGTTATTGAAAGAATCACTGAGCATCCAACTCTTGTTGGAATCCCAGATGACACTGAAAGCTAGATACATTTGCTGGGTTCCTCTGCTCTTTTTCTATGGCTGTAAATAGCATTTGTGTGACACTTGGCTCCTGGGGGCCCAGGATGCTGTAAACCAGCACTGAAATATGATCCTCTCTGCCACGGCTGTGAACTCCGACTTTTGTTGTTGTGTGACTGTTGACGAATCAGAGTGGGGACTTGGGGTTCTGCACCCAAAGGAAATATTGCAGAGCGAAATGCCTTCTGGCACTTTTCCGCCAGCCCTTGATTTGAATAGACAAGAGCTTCTGGGGAGGATAGAGGGATAAAAGAGGCTGAGGGAAAATAGTGACAGGAGCTTCAAGGAAAGACGCTCACTATACAAGATGGGGAGCTGCTGTGTAGCGTGGGGCTACACAAGGAGAGCAAAGTCTCTGTCTAGGTCACAATGACAAATCTTCACCAAAGATTTCCTCTTTGATTTGAACCATAAAAAGACATCAATGACCCTCTGCTATTAAGATAAACCGAATCTGTTCAGGGCTAACAGCTACACAGCTGAAAACAACTGCTCTGCACTCCAGTGTTAAAACTGGAATTTGTATCTTAGTGCAGATGACCGCAAAAGGTGTCAGACTTAGACTTAAATTAAAGCGAGTTATTTGAAATCTGCCTAAAGTGACAATAAATTTCAACCAACAGTTCTCTGCAATGTCTCTATCTTTTCATCAGCTTCGGATTAAAAAAATAACATCAGTGTGCCCACAAATAAAAATCCACGGTCACATTTCGAAACAGGTCATTCTGTAGAAGGACATAGATGAGTGGCTGCTCCATCTCAAAATGAAACTTTGCAGTTTCTGTCACATCTGCTGATCATTTCAGTGACTCAGGTCCGGCAAACCTCAATCTAAAATACATCAGAACACATTTTCCAGACCAGTGGTTCACAAACTTCTAATATTTCAACCAACAAAACAAAGGACTTAGGACTCTGGACCCCGAGTGCAAGATCAATCACACAAACATTCAGAAATGAGCAAATTAAACAAGTGCATAATAATAACAGCACAAATCGCCTCATTACTGTTGTTTTTATGCATTAGCTTGACTGGGAAAAATGAATGATTTTAGGTGTAAAACATGAATCAGTGAAGTATTTTGGGGATAAACATTTATGCGTACGAAACAGAAGTGGGGTAAAATGTGTTGTTTTACCATATTCTTCAGTAGTTATGTGTCATTTATTGTTACAAACTATGTGTGAGAATTGCATCACTAAATTAAATCAATAAAAAGCAGTTTTTTATGATCCCTCCTTCCTGTTTACCAATCATGGAAGGAGTTTATTGTTTTCTATTTTCTACTCGTCTGAATAGAATGAATGTGCCTAAGGAGACTTTTAGGTCCAAACTGGAAATTTTTGATTACATTTTTTTTACAATAATACAAAGTGGAAAAGTAGACTTTTCTTGCATCACCTTTTTTAACATTGTTTTAATTCAGAAAATTAATACAAAATTACTAAAAATTAATATAAGTGTTGTGAGCATAAAGCCCAGCCACAATTAAAAATAAAAAAATTAACAACAAATGTCCTCTAAATTTAACTTAAATCTTCAAGAGTGTTCTAAAAGCCTAACATGATGTGAAATCACTATCAATGGGAATCATAAAACTTTGGACACCACTGTCCTGGTGTTCTTCTGACACTGAAACTGAAGCTCAAATCTGTTTTCATCTAGCATGAGTTCTTTTTCCTGGGCACAACAAAATATACCTACAACTGGTATGATGGTTATAGTCTTAGTTACCTCTAGTACTCACATCACTGTTGTTACTAACCAGAAAAAAATCTCAATTTCATTTAGTTGATTTAGTTGGAAAATTCTGATTTAGAGGAAATGTTGTTGCAGCAAAATAACACAACCCTCCTGAAAAACATGTGGATTTCAGCACTAGTTTTAGCAAAGAAAACACTACATAAATGAATAAAATGCTGAAGTTAAACCAGACTTAATTTCAACATTTTATGACATGATACAAACCCAGCCATTCGATATCCCATTTCTAATTACTGATCCTTTCAACCGTTTTCTTAAAGTAAGAGGATAGAATTAAGATCCTGAAAATTGGTGTTTATAATTTTTGTTTCTATTTAAAAGCAGCCCTGCCCTTGGGCATCTCAGTTCAGCTGCATCTGTTTTCTTGAGGGAGACCAAAATGGAGCAATTGAAGCATTCAAGAATTCAGGCACATCAGGAGGCAGCAAAAGGCTGACCAGCATCAAATTCCTGGTGGTACATATTTTTCTGAAGACCACTCATGGAGCCGATCTGTGCCTGCACACCACCTAGAAACTAAAGTGAGAGCCCAAGCCCACTCATGATTCTAATGTTGCTGTATTACTGTGTGGAATGCTGCCAGCACTGTGTCCTGCCATAAATCCCTGCATAGTTGGAGAAGCAGAGAAGATTCTTAGTGCTCCTCTCCCTTCCCTTCTGGTCATCTGTCTCCCATTTCACCCATAAAGTCCTAAAGATTGCTGGTTCCCACCCATTTCACGGTCTCTTTAGCCTGCTACCATCAGAAAGGAGGATGAGAATCCAGAACCAATAGGCTGAGCAGCTTTCTTTATCAGGCTAGGAGGAAGCTCTACAGTCTCCAAGCTCTGCCCAGCTGTGCAATCTTTGGACTTGAACCCACCTGCCTTCATCTTAACTAGAAATGTACATCACCAGCTTTTTTTACAGTAAGATGTTTTACCAATTTGTTTGAATGACAATACAGTGTTTGCTGAAATCACAAAGTCTGTCACCATACAATCTCTGTTCGTTTCAAGGCACAAATCTGCAATCCATACACTGAAAAACCATCTGCAAAAACAACACTCTTCTAATTCTAAAAAAGATAACAGTAGATTACCAGTTCATTAAAATCTGCCTTAAAAACTGTTATTTTCAAGGAGGATGATGATGTGGATTGATTATCTCTTTTAATATAAGATTAATGCAATGAGATGGTCAATCAATGAGCCGACGTGGATTGATTATTATCCCTGCTGTCAATTAGTAAGAATGTGTCGAAAATACGTATAGATATAATAGATATAATAGAAATTGTGAAACAGTTAAATTAAATAATTGACTTTATATTAAATGCAGATCTTTTTGCCATAAACTTTGTGTAATTTCATCATTTTTCTTTTGCATAGAATGTATTGAGATTTGTATCTTTCTCTGACTCTTTCCTGGAAAAAGCCTTTAAGATTGTGGCATCAACTTTGTGTAATTTCTTTTTTTGTTTCTGATTTGAAATACTCTATGTCCACCAACCTCCACCTGTTTGCAGCAGATCATCCACTCCTACTGTATAACATCTGGGCTTACTTAAATAGTACTTTTATACAACCTGCACCTTAATTCACAATCAATGTGTGGCGATAAAATCTCTTTGTTTTCAATAGGTAAACAGGATTGGTCATAGAGTGAAAACTACATCACCCGCCCTCAACTGGAGTTCTGTTTTATAAATAACAACAATATGCAGGCCAAAAATCTCAGCACTTGCTGGAGCCTGAGGTTCCTCTTGCTACACTGGCACTTTTTCTTTTTTGGAAGAGTGCTCCACTAAAGGCCTGAGCTCTTCATTTGTTGTAAGACTTTTTTTTCAGCACCTCAAAGGATTATTAAGGGCTTTTTATGATTTAGCTCTAAATAGGCAGACAAGTTTCCTTCTCCTCCCTTTGACCTGCACCTGCAGCCGTCCTCCCTCTTTATTAAAAGCTTTGGTGGGATCAGATCAAACAAATGCCCCCCTTTGTGTCCTAGGCAATAAAAAATACACTAAAAAACTGAAAAAGTAATCATAAACGATAAACAACACAAGGTGCATATAAAAGTAAATCAAAAGCCTTTTCTGTTGTTTTAGAGCCTTTTATCTTGGGGATAATCCTGCACATTCTGGGAAACACACTGATCTCATTAGACGCAAAGTTGCTGTGATTTTACTGATAGAATAGGTTGATTTTTGTGCATAACTTTTTTGCATTTAATCCCCAAAGAATAGTTGCATTTAAACAGATAACATCTGACCTAAAACTCCCTATGGTTTCTTGGTAATGTCCTTTTTAAAAATATGCATTTTCTGCAAAAACAACAGGTTTTATGAAACAATTGTAGCATTGTCTAAATAATTAATTATTTGATTATTTACAAATGCCACAAGAGCAGCTTTTCATCATTAAAGATTTGCAAAATATATGTATGTGAATAAAGACCTTTAAATAAACTTCATATTCTGCAGCATTCATGAGTGAAGAAGAGGAAATGGACTCCAGTGGAGCCGCAGAACGATTCATTGACTCATGCACATTGTAGCTTATGTCTCTGCTGAGCCATGTCAATCAACTTTAATTGTGCATTAGATTCTGCTTCCAACGTTGACTCTGGGGTCATTAATTCCCATCAAGGACAGTTCTGTAATAGACTCATGTCGCACAAATACAGTGGCTGTTAGTTTGCAAAGAGCTTAGCAAGCAGTGAGCGTTCCTCGTGCTTTGATTCAATGCTAAGTGCTTCATCAATCACAATCCTAGACAGATCATTAGAGGCTCCTAGGATGACAAGAGCAGCCAAACTATCTACAGCAGATTGCTCCAGACCACCCCTCAAACCTTTAATTACATCCAAGGTTGGCAGTTATCAAAGACATGCCGTGATAAGGGATTCACTCAATAGGAGTCATTAGTTAGAGAAACTTGTTAGAGTCAGGGTTTTCACTGACTTGTGTTACTGAAGTATTTTCATGTAGTAGGAAGCAAATAAAAACTTAAAAAAAAAGTTTTTTGGAAGTGGGACTTGCGATGTAATCTTTTGGTTTTTAGCAATAGCAATATGTAAGTTTTGTGTAAACTGTAAAAATGGTATATAATGTATTAATATATAGGATATATTACCTAGAAGATATTATATACACATAAGAAAAAACATTATGACTAATGTTTGGGGTTAACACCAAGAATTCATCCATCATCACCCTGTTGGTTTTAGGAAAGTAAATAGATTTCTCCTAAATTTGATCTTATAAGCAGGAGAAATCGACAAGGATAAGGATCTGAGTTTGAGAACAACCAAGCTTTGGTTGGATGTGGTGGACAAGCAGCAAATTCAAATCAAATCACTTTCCTACATACAGCAACCCAGTGTTTTACAAGGTAAAAAACTGAAAAACAAAATAAACTCTAACCCCTTAATTCCTCACTCAACTGAAATAAGAGCAAACAACTGACAATGCTTTTGTAAGGAAGCGATGCTTTGGGGATCCGTCACGGACAGTCAAGGTTCACTGATGGACTGGGCCATGTGGTCTCATTCAACAAATGAACTGTAGCACATATTACAGAAGATGTTAAAGGGACATAATCACATTATATACCTATAAAAAAACAACCTAAAAACATTTGATCATGTTAAAATAAGGATATGTACACCTTCACAGTTTCACCTCCTATTTCGGGGAACGTCAGCGTTCATACCGTATTTGAGTCTTTTTATTTTTTGTAATAAAACTTTCTTTGTGTTCTTTTACATCAGATGTTGGATTTTCTTCATTATTTTTCACTTCTCTGCTGGGAGGTCGTTATGAGTTTAGCCCATTATTTTCTTTACACAGGCTCAGTATCATATCGCCAGACAAGTGGTCATTGTAAGACAAAGGGCTTTATTTGATAACAAATTTAGCAAAGACAAAGCATAATACAAAAGTAAAAACAACATACCAACAGACTGCAACAATCTTTCAGGAGAGCTGTGTGTGCTAACGGAATGAGCAATTGGCATTTTATTTTTAAAAAAAGTCATAACGTGACAAAGCCCTTTAATCCTGGTTCTACAAAATAAATAAAATTAATTAATAATGCATCGCTGCATTTGATTTAATATTTGACCAAAAAATCTAATTGTAATTCAGTGCTTGAATTAGACTCCACTGTGGCTCAGCAAGAAGGTTCTGGGTTTGGTCCCGGCCTGGGGTCTTTCTGCATGGAGAAGCAGCATTCAGTTTCTATGCACCACGGATTTGGAACAAACTTCCAGAAAACTGTAAAACAGCTGAAACACT
>JAUZNJ010036495.1:0-11833 GCA_034780135.1 Jordanella pulchra
TTCGAATTCTACCGGCATTTAAAAACATGTAAGCATTTGGAAGCGCGGGCGCTCCCATCGTCCGTAAAGGGTTAAAGTACAGTATAAAACTCCCAACACGAGAGGGGTGAGAATCGAAGGTGTTCTAAACATGTGAAGTACAGAACTAGCTCTTCCATTATGAAGCTTTATTGTTGAAGAGAAACAAAAATTTTCTGTTAGGCATTATAGGTTCCTCATAGAATCAGTGGTGGTAAGTGATTCAACAAAAAAGCCCCTAAATGTCCTCCAAATTCTTCTTTTAGAGTTACTAGTGTGTGTTCTACAACCAGTTTCCCATAACCCTTCATCCAGACCTTCATTAACAATATGATGGGTCCCTGGTTGAATTTATATATAATCAGCCTAGACATACTTAGTGCCTGGTTGCATATTGAAAAGCCTTTATAAGATTCTGTCGTTTGTTGCATACGGTATTGTATACATTTGCAAACTTGCAGTAAATCACCAGAAACCAAATATCTATGCACTAGTGATTAACAACAAGAACTTAATTTGACCAGCAGGTTACACTAAAGTTCTTGGATTACTTTGAGGTGCTGTGGTTTAGCTATCATTTTCAGCTATTATGTATGACAGTGCCAGTATGACCATAACAATGTAGATATTTGGAAGATATTTAGAAATGACCAGGGACAATAAAAAAAAGCATCAGTTTGATTACTCAACTGGAGTGGTTTGAAAATAATTTGTCTCTGGTGTTAATGCAGTTTTACTTAATAAGAAAGAATCACTAGTTTCTATCACGGCATTTGGAGAAAAAATGAACCATAAGACTTATTTTGTAATAGGACTAAAGCATTAAAACACCAATCATTGACATCTCAAGTCTGGGTAATCATTATTGATTGTTGATCGTCTTCCTTTTGTGCATCACTGAACAAATGAGATAATATAAAATTAGCAGAAGTTCAACTGATGCAAAATGTGTGAATTTTTTCTACCAAAACATTCTCAAGATGACTGGCATGACTGTACACTTAATGGGCAGAACACTGGAAAGGCTTGGCATTTTTATACCTTGTTAAAGCAAGTCTAATTAAAACACAGTCATTTTAGATGTGAATAATAAAACCAAAAAAATAAAGAGAAGAGAGGTATAAAGGTAAAGACTATGGCTACTGTAAGTAAAAAGTTTCAAGAGAATATAGTGTTTTGTTTTAAAGAGATAAAAAAAAGATGAAAGGAAAAAGTAGTTTGCAGGATACAGCCCGGAACCACATTATGTGTCATTCTGCTTTGTTTTTGGACCTACTTATCTGTGACAGCTCAGACTACCATACAATTACAAATCAATGCTCATTTTTGTCACTCACACACTAAAGACTTATCTTTCTTAAAGCATCATGTCACTCAAAATATTGTTTAGGGTTTTACCAGGTAGTGTTTATACTGTCATCCTTAATGTGATCAGGGGTTTAAAATGACAGTGATGTTGATTACATAACAAAATAAAGGGAGTTTAATTGAGGCACTGTAATTTCTGCTTGCATTCCTGGCTAAAAAATGTCATTTTATATAGACTTTGGGTAGCTGCTGTAGTCAAATTGAAAAATTCTCAGCATAACAGGTTGTAAAAAAAAATCCACTTTATCCTAATTTTAAGAAAAATTGAAAACAATGGTTATTATCATTCAAAGATTAACAGAAGATTTAATCCAAAACCAGGTCAATCATGAGTAAATTAAAAGAAACAATTGAAAACCAAGTAACTAGATCATTAAACGCATTTATGAAACCCACTTGATGATAAAACCAGATAAACTACAAAGAAACTAGCAGGAATGGAGTCAAGACTTCCCAGATCAAGACCATATCTTCCAAGACAAGAGCAAGACCAAGACCAGGCCTTTCAAGACCACAACCAGACCTTCCAAGACAAAGACCAAGGCCCAATTTTTTAGGATTTCAACAAGTATTTCTAGACAATTTTATTTTAATGAGAAAGAAGCAGGAAGGTATCTCTACAGAGTTTATATCCTCAGCATAATTTCCTGCACCTCAGTTCCACCAAAATAATAAAATAACTAAAAAACAGTGGCAGACGCCACCCCATTATGGGGGTGTTCTACCAAGGGTACAATATGCGACTATGGTGTGTTTTTCTTTTCTTTTATGAGGAATACCAACAAATTTGTCCATGTGTCTAGATAAAGTAGTACATGTCTGTGATTGTTTTATATAAGTGAGTTACTTTCCCTAAAAGATGTTGTCCGAAACATTTATTTTCAAGTTAACAGTTGGATTACACAAAGACATTACAACCTGAAAAACTCATACAAAGAGAGAAGGCAATTAAAAGAGTTTTATTGATACAATGTTTTAATCTTGGGAATGGAAAGATGGTTGATACTGATTAGAAGAAAGTGCATAGTGCAATAAGAGACAAATGAATGAGAATGGAGCCAGAACCACCACCATTACTTGCAGCTTTCCAGGAGATTTTATGATTCTGGGGCTTGGATGCTAACCACCATCATTAAAATATTTTACTATAGGGTTTAGGGGTTTTATTTCTAACTTGAAATAATGCTAACAAGTCCAAGATGCAGTATTTTACTGTAACCTTGGTCAAAAAATGCTAACTTCTACTAGGATGCTCTGAGTGCTAGCTGCAAGCTCACTTCCCAACTGTTGGTCACAAATCTGCTAAGCACATAACTGCTCTGCAAGGCTGAGGAAG
Organism: Jordanella pulchra; assembly: GCA_034780135.1. Classification (NCBI taxonomy): domain Eukaryota; kingdom Metazoa; phylum Chordata; class Actinopteri; order Cyprinodontiformes; family Cyprinodontidae; genus Jordanella; species Jordanella pulchra. Next base: position 2,723 of record JAUZNJ010036495.1, read on the forward strand.
AATATAGAAAACTTACTCTTGAGTATAATACATCCAGTATTTAGTGTCTCTGCAATGTAAACCTTTGTATTTATTAAAGTAGTATAAGGGTATAAAATGGTCTAGAAGCACAATGTTCCAGGAGTTGTCACTGTGAAAGCTTTGCCCTCATCCGGTAGAAGCTACTACTTCAACAAAAAGAAGATTTGTGTTGCAAACAAAAAAGTCTGTCTAATTGGTCTGATGCCTAAATGAGGCAGATGAAGTCAAAAGGACAAGATGCTGGGCTAACTTAATGAGCCACAAAGGGAAAACCTAACAATCTGACCACAACTCTAAAGAAAGGATCCCTACAAAGGTAGGGAGTAGGAAAACACAATCAAATTTTGATATGTGCTTGTTTGTGTGTGTGTGACTGTTCACAGAAGCGGCCAAGAAAATATCATTTACAGTTTTCTGATGTGCTAAACAAGGACGTTATACATTCAGGAAGAGATACAATCAGTAACTTGTAGCTATTCAACTGAGAAAGAAGGCATCACTTTAAGTTTCTTTTGGGTTCAATGTTTGTAAAGCTTTACAAACAAAACTGAAGATACAGTTATAAAAAAGCAAAGTAGTAAGTCTGCAAGGTTGTGACTTTGATCTATGTTGCAGTCAGGACGCAAAGTTGCCCTTATCATTTCTTCCTCAAAATAAGTCGGGAAGCTATAAGGATTGGCAGCTTTATAAACTCCACTCTCTTGAGATCCCATCAGATCTCTTCAGAAGCTTGAATGCCTCCTCACTGGTGTGTGCCATCGAAGATTTGATGGGTTGGTGAGTAGTGCTTTCTTGTAGCTGTCCTTTAATATTCTTTAAAACAAAAATATTGGTGATAAAAGGCAAATACTTCAACATAAATTACACCAAAAATCATTAATACAACAAATTACTTTCATCGGAGACTATGAGAGCAGATGGCTTTATATTTCAACCTTTATATGTGTTCATTTCTTCTACACTTACATACTTATGTGGATCATTTTTAATTAATCTTCCTAGTATTTTAACGTTTGTGCAGCAAACCAATTATAATGTAATTAGAGGTGGGTAGTAACTCTGTACATATGCTCAGTTACATTTACTTGACTAACATTCAGTGTACTTTTATGAGTAATTGTACTTTAATGTACTTTTCCCTTCTAATAAAGCTATATATAAATATATATATAATAAAATATTCTTTTCAGAGTATCACTACTCTTACTTTAGTAACATTTTTGGTTACTCTACCCATCATGAGTAACCAATCAAGTTAATATACAGAAAACTGTAGATATTGTCCATGAAATTTCTTTCTTCTCCTTTTTTTTTTTTCTTTTTTGAGTCCTGTTGCTAATATCGCTTTGGGAATAGATGTCCCAGAGCTAGATCCAACAGCTTTGCTTTCACAATCAAGAGTTTTAGGGTAATCAGGGTTTTTTTAGGATTTAACTAGAGTTGCAGCTTTGGACTAGTTGTGTGTATTTACTAGAAGGCCCCTTCAGTTCTCAGTGTTCTGAGTGATCAGGGGTTTCAGTGATTAATGTGTTTTTATGTGAAGAAATATCAAAATTCTTGTATGATATTTGGAAGATTAACATCTTAGTAATAACCCCCAAATCTAGTTGCTTTTAAGCTAAACCATATATTATGCATTAAAATGTTAAACATTTGAGTATTTAAGGTAAATAGTTAAATTCCAGCAAAAGTAACCTTACATAAATTGATATTTTTTAGATGCTTGGGTTTACATGTGATTCAGTAGTTTAAGATATTGTGGCAATTGAGTAGACTTTGTGTCTTGTAGAATTAAAAGGTTTCAAGAATTGAAAAATTTTTGCAACACCTATCGTTAGTTTCAGATGTTTATCAAAGTTGTATACATACAGTAGCTATTCATTACATGAAAATAAGGTTTTTTATCATTGATGTGATTACAAATTATGTTTTATCCAAGTCAAATTCCACTATTGTTCTTTATAAACGCTTCATCCTCACTCTTTGGATGTAATTAAAACTTTTGCTGCTTAACTAACATTTGTGTTATTGCATCACACTGATGGCTCTCTCACACTGCGTAAGATTAAAATTTCTCTTTAAATCCTCAAGTTTAGTTTAAATCACATAAATCTTAGATAATAATTGATATGATATGATGGTTACAATTTTTCTATGTGTGTTTTTGAAGGTAAAAATATACAGAACCAGGAAGACCTAGACAAAATCCGTAGACGTACCACTGACCCATATTGAAATTATACTATTTGTTGTACTGTCTATACTGCAGCTCACTGGGTAGAAATATCAAGAGGAGGAAAAAGGATAAACAGCAGGAGGAAAGGGGGATGTCATGTCGAGTCCTGGGATGCAAAAAAGGAGACAACAGGGGGAGAGAGAACTTGAGCATTGTCTGCTTTCATCGTAGTTCTTCCTTGGAACTACCTGTTCCTCTAAATTGAAATAAGCAGCAGAAGCTCATTGTGTGGTGCTACTCCTTCCCTCTTCATCATTCTCCATTAAAACAACCAGCTCCCCTTAGCTAAGGTAAGTTGCCTATGAAAGATGTACCATGTATCAATACCTTAAAAAAAGGATAAATACTTTATTTCTCTAACCCTCAAATCTGGAGCTTAAGATCATTCAGTATTATTATTGAAGATTCAGTTTTAGTAACCAAATATGTTTTTTATTTTATTAACAAAACACGTAGATTGTAACTTAACGTTGCAGCCTTGTATCGAGTTTGCCAAGAATATTTCAGGCTACATTTTATATTATGTTCTGTTTACATTCTGAAACAAAAGCAAAGCATTCCCTCAAAGAAAAATAATGTTTATAATTAATAAAATGGCTTTGCATTGAAATTTTAAAGCAATTCCCTCTCTACTGTTGCAACATGCAAAATTCTTCCTTTTGACAGCATAATCAAAGCTTCACAGTGAAAGTAGTCATTATGAAGCTCAGGTCCTGTCAGAAGGCTGTACAAAGCTCTAAAAATGGCTTTCTGGGGTGTCAAAAATCTTTAATCTCTGTGAGTCATGCTCTCAGATCAGATGACAGATCACTTTTGGTCTCAAGAAAAAATTGTCTGTACAACATTAGGCTTCACAGTGTTGTCATCATATGATACATAATGCTCTATGACAAATAATTATTTTCTGAGCAAAAGTCTTGTCAACTAAAATTAGTAGGATATGACAGTACAAAGTGTCTGGTAGATTTTCTGAATATGGTGCAGTTAAGCTGGAGGTTAAACACTGCAGCTGAATAGATGTGGTGACAGAGTATGGGTCATACATATTGATCAGAGCAGCCTGGTTGTTTACTTAGTGGTGCAGAAAGCGAGAATGCAGTGCTGACATGTTTGCATAAAGCTATTGCATTCATTCAGCAATATCCAACATCTTTTTTGTATATTTTCATTGTTTTATCGCCAAATTGATATTTTATCAGGGCAGTGGTTATTATTAGAATTGTTTTATTTTTAGAACCTATTGGAAATAGTTTTTAAAAAAGCAACTCACCAATTTATCTCATGAATATGCTATTTCTTGTTGGGGTTTTTTTAGAGAAAAATAATACACTATTACGGAAAGGCTGCCACATAACAGTTATGGTCGAAGAAAAGTATTTCTTACAGCAAAAGATTGTTGCAATAGGCACTTTATACTAAGTTTTAGTTAAGATTTATTTAAAGTGTATTTAATTGTCTGTGTGACCAATTCCATTTAATATTCTGGAATTTTGCAATGATTTAGATCTAGATTTATTATAAAAAAAATGAAATAATTCTTTTTGTATTTTCTAATGTTTTGGTATTTTTAATGGTGGTGCAAGTAAAGAGCGAAGCACATGCATTTCACTAAGTATGACCTCCACTTATTTGAAGCTGTTCTAATTTAATGTCATCCAGTCTTTATACTATTAGTTATGTATTCAATCATGATTAAAATGGTACACCCTTTAAGATTCTGGAAATTTATGTTTGGATCATGGGGTAAGGTTTTTACTTATTATTATTTTTTTAATTTTACATTTTTTCTGCAAACAACATCTTTCATTTATTCATTTGAGTTTTAAACATGAAATGAAGTTAGATTTTATATACTGGTAAAGAATAGATAGATTGAAACCTGGAATATATGTTTTAAAACTATGGATTTCCTGAGCTGATTTCACATTTAAATGACCAGCATTAGGAGTCAGTGACAGAACTGACTCATAAGTGTGGTTCTGTAGCTGTGTGTCTCCATGGTTGTTAGTCACATTCCAGTGTATCATACAGAAGTTTGTTAAAGGGCCTATATCATGCAAATATTAATGGTGACTCTCCACAGTGAGACTCTTTGTCAGAGAAACTCTAAACTGTTAATATTACTTCCAGTTAGAGATAGGAATTTTTCGATTATTTTAAGCCCAACTCTTCCAGTGGAATGGATTTGTTTTTAGCTTAAATGATTCTGTAGAAATAAAAGTCTGTTCTAATCATGGCTTGGAACAAGATATGTCTCGGTTAAAAAAAAAAGAATACTACAGAGTCCATGGTGTCCTTTCCAAGTACAATTAAAAATAACCCAATAGTAATCCCAATTACTTTTGGCTTTGGTATAAAATAGTTTTTGGACTGGTACTTGGTATTAGACCTGACCTATTCTAATGTAAATGACTGGAATCAGTATCGGGTACAAAAAATTCTGAATGAGATATCCCTGGTTAAAGCTCTGGAATTAATGGCATACTTACCGCATCATCATAGTTTGTATGGTCTCTTTTTCATGGGTGCCTTCATCATTAGCCTTCCACATCCTCCAGCGAGAATTGTGTTTTGTTACATCAGCTGATTTTGAGGTTTGAGCTCACTTTTGGCTTTTGAAATCTGCCTCTTGGTTTAACATTGTTCTTCTTTTGATATACACCAATTAAATACAGAAAAAGTAAAGACAAGAGCAAGAAGTTATGATTCTTACAAGCATCTGTCATACACAATAACTCTTTGCAAACAGCCTTTTCTTTTCAACTTGCTTAGATGATGCACTTAACTGACTGCCTGCTTCAAGTCTTTTATTCTTTACCATTTCATCTGCTCTTTTTATAGTCCCACAGTTAGGTTAAAATGAACAATTTTGCAATACATTTTTATAATACTGTCACACTAACACATCAGTTCAGCAGAACCACAAATCTGATACTGCCCTCGTTGGGTTATTTGTATCCTCTGTACTATGATCTGCTGGGCAGGGTCTTTTATGTGTCCTTTTATCAGGTAATAAAGATCCACAGGGGAGCATTGCATGGATGAATACCTGCATGAAAACAAAATGTTTTCTTTTGATTGAAGCTTGCCTAGGCTGGCGGTGTTTTTCATTGCATTGATGAGAACAACTCCCACATATTCCCACTTCATAATAAAAACCTTTAGATTCTCCTGTTGATTTCATACTGAAAAAAGTTACAAAGAAAGGGAGTCACACAGAGTCCAAATAAAATACATTTTGATTGTACTAATGGCTGGAAATCTAAAATATTTTGCACCAGAAAAGATGCTTTTAATATATTAGCATTTATTCTTCCACAATGTGTCATTATTTAGAAAGAGGAATTAGATGAACAAATTACATTACCGGGCACAAAATGATAACTGTATAAGGACAGTTAATGGTTTATAAAGGTGCTGCAACACTGCAGTTTCAAACACAAACCAACATACTGAATACAAAAGTTTAAAGAATTCTTAACTTAAAAAAATAAACATGAATCCTGAACATTGACAGTCAAGGCATTACTTCTTATAAGAATCTGTGTTGCCTTTAATGAACTGTATTTTGCAATGTAACTCAGTTTGTTTAACTGGAGCACAAAGGAGAAATATCAGAGTATTATTCAGTACTGGCTGAATGTCCCGTTTAGACGTAAGTCAAATTTAATTTCAATTATTTTGAAGTCTTTAAATGGTCTTGCCCCTCTTGACTTACCTTGCTACTGTCCCTTTATTCATTTTCTTGGGTTCTTAGATCAGTTAACCAGCTGTTGTTGGAGGTACTAAGGACTTCATGCTCAGGGGAGATCATGCTTTTGCTTTGCAGTGTTGTTTTGCCGCTGCCAATTAGGAAAGTCTTTTCAGTCTTTGGCTTTTAAAATTGTATGAAGTGTTTTTTGTATTTTGTCAATGTGGTGTATTTTAAGTTTCTACTTTTACCTTTATTTATGTCTTCTTCAATTATTTCTGGTTTTCTAACTATTTATTTTATCATTTTTATTATTAATCTGTTTTGTTTCACACTTTCATCAGTGCCTGCCGTATTTAAAGTGCTTTATAAATAAAATTAGCTTGGCATGTAAAATGCTGGAGGATTGTACTGCTGGTCAAAGATCCAGCCATCCGCCCATCTATCCATCAATTTTGTATGCTGTTAAATAAAGGAACTAATCATATGCTAGCTTTATTCAGTGCTAAAGCAGTTTTACAAATCTTGACAGGACATATCATATAAAATTAACATTACTCTTGCAGTCGCAGCTCTTAAATTGAATAGATCAGTTCTGTCATATGGTTGTTACAAAGACTTGGCCAAAAGTGATCACTTAACATCTTAATAAGGAAACCTTATTTTCAAGATAGCTGAAATGGGAGTCCCAAAAATCTCTTTGTATCTCGTTGTAGAATATGATGACAATAAAGGCTTTCTGATTCAGATTCTTTGTCCTTGACTGTGTTTACAGATAAATCTGATGACGAAGTTAGAGGCAATAAGCTTCTGTGCTTCATGCTTTTCTGAACATCTTGAAGTGTTGCACATTAATATATGAACCATCTTTAATAAAAACCTCCAAAGATAAAGGTTAGTTCACAGGAAGACAACTAGCATATGAAATCTCTTGAAGGATCATTTCAATATGAACCTTGCTGTTGTTTTTCTAGTAGAAATAGATTATCTGTTGTTTCTCAGTACAATTGCTCTTTTAGGTTTATTGCAATCAATATCCATCTTTAGTCCCCAAACCGTCATCAAGACCAACTCATACATTGATTGCTAGATTTGAACTGCTCTTTGCTTAGATTGGACTGGTATTACAAATGTATCATTATTAAGTCTCTTCTCTTGAAACACAACATATAAGTCATAAGTCGTACTTGAAGATCTTATTTTAATTAAAGGAATTAAGGTATACATCACTGTTCTATCGGCTCAGCCTTATAATACAATGTCAGTACAGAGAGGAGGAAAAGATTCAAGATGGATATTTTTTCATGCAGTTCCTCTTGTCAAAATCCAGATCCACTGTCAAAATGCATATTTTAGAACTCATTATGATTAAGATCTCTGTCATTATAAGAACATAATAAAATTTTGAAGAAATATCCAGCTCAGCATGCACATGTAGGACAGAAATGAATAACATAGATAGAACAAGAGAAATAGGTATCCTTATAGGATTCCCCTGAAAATAATAAAACACAGTAGAAAAAAAAACCCAAAACATTTAATATCAAACACGGTGTTTCTTTAAAGAAAAAAATCAGAAACGTGTAGAAGATGTAATATATCTCTGATGAACAAGCTATAACTTTTATCTGCTAAAATTCAACATTCCCTTTCTTTGTCTGCTATTCTGAAATTCACTATTCTACAACAAAGCCCAAACAGATTTAATATATTTCAAATGTGGTCTCTGGGTTCATAGGAAGCCCTGTTTGGCGCTAAATTGTTAAATAAATCATTCTAAATTATACAAGTGGAAGCAATCCCGAAAGAACAAGTTAAAAAAAACTTGTAGCTTGGTCACATTTGTAGAATGCTATCTATGTAAGTGGTGCAGCATGATATGTTATTGCCATGAAAGCTGGAGAGTCCGATAAAATGTCCATAGGAGGATATGAGCAAAGCAAGGTGGGGACTTGTAAGATCTCAACATCTTGTTCATAAAAGGTGCAAGCTAGCACCCACTAGCATAAAATTTAAAACCAAGGTGGACAGCTTTTAATATCCTGCAGAGGCAGAAGACCTAAAAATTATTAATTTTGAATTGCTTATTTATTTAGGTTGTTTATACTTTTTTCCAGAACCTATATTTGGAAATTGTACTGGAAATACAGTATCTAAACCATTTCTATGTATTGTGGGTTAAGCAGTTTGATATCATTTGACACACTGAGGGATTATTTGCATAGTCAACAGTTGTTTCCTTTTGTTTTTAATAAGCTCCTCTTGATTACAATTGGGGTCAATCAGAGAGGGCAAGGGTGATTTGCACCTGTGACCAACCCTTATTGAACGGACATAACGAACAGAGGATGAAAGCAATAAGCAAAGAGCTGCTGATATTAACAGCTTCTGTAACAGGAGGTCTCCCACTTTTACAGTCTCTCTATTTATTTTGCCATTACTTGTTATTGATCTCCTGTGCTTCAAGACAGCAAGTGCAGGTTACATCAGCCCTTCCCTGCGGTGGTTTAATGACATTCTATCAGGAGGCCTTCCGAGTGAGGAGAAACCTTTCCTCCTTCGAGAACACTATTGTAGCACCTCAAGATGCTTTAACAATATCCTAAGATCTAATCATGGTGTTCTCACCTTATGGTATTGTTCTCATTTCTTCTCTACATTTCTTGTTAATTTGCCTTCTTATCTATTCCTTTCTTCTCTCTTTCTACAATCCCATTTCCTCCATTCATCCTACATTCACCTGTCAAATCACCCTTCGAAGTGAATTCCATTCTCTTGATCTTTTTAGATGCTAGGTCCAGCTGATCATCCTTGTCCGTGAGGAGACACTGTTGTTAGAATACAGAGAAGGAGCTGTTTAAGTGGACAGATGGATAACCAAGAGATGTTCTCTGGAGATCATACAACTTTAACCTTTTCTAATCGCTTTCCTGGAAGGAAACAAAGAGACTTGTTTCTATCCATCTGTCCTTTCACAAGACCGCCATCTTTTGTTATCTAACAAATGAGCTGAGGGAGTGGTGTCCTTTGGATTTTAACTACTGCAGCTCGTACGGTATGTTTTTCATATTAAAATTGTCATAAAAGGTTTTCAAAAAATGGTTAATCTCTCCCAATGTCTCCCAAACTTTGTGTTTTTTTTTACATCTTATTTAACGTATAT
>JAUZNJ010036496.1:0-11832 GCA_034780135.1 Jordanella pulchra
ATATATGTATATGTATATGTATATGTGTGTGTGTGTGTGTATTTTTTATTGTGTGTGTGTATGTATTTATTACATTGTAGACATAGTGTAAGGCCAGTTTTCCAGCAATATGCTACTTTGTGGGGACCAGTACACTGGATTACAGTGAGGTTTAGGTATGAACTGAGTTTTGTAACTGCTTAGCACAACAAACGTAGCCTCTCAGTCATAAATAATATTCTAGAAGAATATACACACTTAAAATCAGCTTGTTCAGGAAACCAGTTACATCTCACAATAACTGTATTTAATCATATTCTTCAAATGTATTCATGTCTGAATGAAAAAAATGAAAAAAAAAGAAAAATAGTAAAAATAAAACATTCTGGCAATAAATGTTATTTACAAAAAAGAACGCTTTGCAAAGTGCCTAAACTATAAATGTACCAATTAGGAAAATGAATATAGAAAAGATGGTGAAATTAAGGTGAATCAAAAATGAGATGGTGATGGGGAATCAATAGGCTCCATTTGTCAATTAATGATGCTATAATTAAAATTCCTTTGTCTATAAGAAGGCAAGACATTACATGTACATGTGTGTGTTTGTGTTGGGCCATCTGGGAGTCATTTGTCTTATTTTACCAGAGAAGCGAGGTCCTGCTGTTTTAAAATGAGGACATTTTCCAGGTCCTCACATCCTATTTTTCCAGAGATGAGGTTTGAACCGTGGTTAGTTTAGGGTTGTACATTGGTGCATACTGGTAATGGTTAGGTTTAGGGGTAGGGTCAGAATCAGGCCATAGAAAGGGTTAAAAATGAGACTTGATGTTTCTTTTTTAAAATTTCTTTTGCCTGCTTCATGATTTCAAATGGGCTTTGTTCAGCTGATTTCCTAATAACATTTAGATCTAGATGCTTCCATTGATGCAGAATAATAAAAATGGGGTTAATTACAGTTGATCTATGATTTAACGAGGGAAGCGTGCATGTATTTATATGATTTAACGAGGGAAGCGTGCATGTTTTTATATGATTTAACGAGGGAAGCGTGCATGTTTTTGCACAGAGTCATATGACCATCATTCAAAACCTGCATTTCAATTTTATTCAGTTTTCAAAAATGAGTTGGATGTGAAAAGGATGTGAAACATGTAAGTGGGATAAAAAGGTCAAACAATTAAAAAAATATCAAGGCAGCACAAATTTTTTCCTGGCACCGTATGCAGGAATCCTGTGTTGGAAGCTTTGAGTTGAAACCTAGGCACCCCCCCTCCTCTATATGCAGGTGTGCAAGCCTCAGCACATTGTTAACTCAATACTAAAAAGCTAAAACCACGGGACGTTTGTAAATCACTAAGGCTCCCACGAGGCCATTACTGGAAAGCAGGAGGATTCGAAAAGAAAAAATAATTATGGGGTTTTAAATGCAGTTTGTGCAAATACAGATGGAATAACAATGAGAGGAATTCTGTTCTCCTGTGATTTGATAAAACTCCTGATTCAGCTTCCAGATGCAGAAAAATTACACACAGGCACGATTTGGAAACTGATCAAAGAGGCGGGAATGTAAAGGTGTTATAACATAGTAACAAAAACTCATTAGTGTAGAGTCTGATGAATGAGAATGTAGAGCATATCGATGTATTTAGGGTTGTTCAGCACCGATTTCCCTGTGGAGCAGATTTCTGTATCTATAAAGTAAAATTTTGCCTACAACATGAACAAAATCATTTTTTTTTTTGAAGGTTGTGGAAAAAACAATGTTTATAATATTAGTCAATATAACTGAGGAATTGAAGTGAAATCAAATTCTTGGTTTATCAAATTACCTAAATGAATGAATAGAAAAAAGTCCTATATTTTACTTGCACCAACTATTAGAGCAGGAAATGTGTTTACACAATACAGACTTCATTGAACTGCCTGTTTTTCAAGCTGCAATCTAACGAAAAACACAGAAAATATGTCATTTTAGAAACTGACTATGGCACGATATATTTTCTAAGAAATCAAGACTTCTAATTTCAATGTCTTACAATAGATGATACCTTATATTACATTGTTAAATCAAGCCTTTTACAGTGGGAGTTAATTCCTTGTACAAATTCTCATAATGATTGTAGTTATATAAAGAAAACTGTTATATCATCCTACCTGTCGTGATCTCGTCCGACCCCCCAGACACGAATACTGCTGATTGGCTGAGAGTGGAGCAAGCTGCGATCATCTGGGTCAACCAGAGTTAACATACGATCTTGAAGCACAAGCAGCATGCCTTTACCCTGGAATAAGGTACACAAGAACACCCTTAACATGCAGCTCAGAACTAATTAAAGTTTCAAAATTATTTTTTTTAAAAAGAAGAAAAAACCCACAGCAGCAGCAATTACTTTATCCAAGGCTTAGAACCAGAACAGTACGACAGTATTGTGTTGCAATAGTTAACCCTCATTTTACAGCAGGACGTTATTGTTTCTACGTTGAGTTTTCTGAAACAATGTCGGTCATGAGATATTTCCTACTGCAGCCTTTCAGATGATGCAGGTTACATTATGCTGTTTTTTTACACTTGAATTAGTTTTTTTCCCTCAATGATCAGGAAGGAGATGCTTTTTGCTGTCTAGAATGGCTAGCTTCACATGATGCATATTTCTGTTAATAATTATGTCTTTTAATGATATGTAAACATTTAAACCTAATTCACTCAAGTCTCTATATGGCCCAAAATGAGTTATTTACTTTACAAACAAACAATGGGATCCCTTTTGTAAATATTAACTTAACTTAATGACATCCTATCTTTCTCTGAAGAGAATTTCCCAGCAGATCACAGCCCACTGACTGGAAACGTCAGACTGGACCTCAAACAATGTTGATTCAGTGCCTCCAACTCTTCCTTCAAACAATGGGAGCTGGATTTCTAATCAAAATACAAACTTTACTTTCACCTTGAAAGGCTTTGACCCACTGAGCAAAGTCCGCTTGCTTCTGGTCCACATGTAGAATTTGTCTCTTCTTAGTGCCTCTCGATGCATCAAATCCAGCCTTAGTCTCTTCCTTGTAAAACTATAAAAGACTGAATGGATTTTGCTTCACAATAATTGTAAATCTCCAGTCATTCCTGTTAGAGCTGCACCTTTATTACTGAACTCTTTCCTTCCACTCAACTTTCAATTAATTTGTTTGCATAAAGCATCAAGCTTTTATGACTCAGTCTCCTCTTCTGGACTTCTGTGAAGTCACTGTTTTACCACTTGTGTTATTCACTGACCAGGGCTGAGAGACCATTTAGATACTAATGAAAGCTTTACTGTTTTTGTTTTAGTATATGATCTGATTAGGATGTAATCAACTAAATACATTCCCAATATTCTATTTTTGTGAGAGCATACATTTTCTTTCTGTTTTCTGTAATCTATAATCATAAAGATTTCCAAAAAAGAGACCTAAAATTCTCTCTCTTTTTGTAATTGCCATAAGTTTTCTCTTCTACAAAGGGTGTTTTTTTTTTTTTACATGAACCTATATTTGTGGATCAAATAGTAAGACTTTGGTACATCACAAACGGGAGAGAAAGTGATAAATATCAAGAAAAAGTAGTTGAGAAGGAGGAGGAAATCATAGGCCTTCTTCTTACATTTACTATTATTGATCTATTATTGATGTTTGATTGATTGTTATGTTTTGTATGTTTTAGAGTCTCTGCATTACTCATAAGATGTTTTTTTTTAAAAGCCATCCTCATTATCTTCTTGATTATGATCATTAACTCTACTTCAGACTGAGACACAGGATGTATCTTATGTTCATTTGCATTTTATAAAGTTCTATAGACCATAATTTGGCACAGATATTGGCTGACACACTGACCTCTCCCCAGACTCCGGCTGAGTCTCTTATATCCCTCCTGCAGTAGGACAGCTGTCTGATGCAGTGGTGGACGGCCACACTGCTCCGCCCCTCACACAGGTCCTGTTCTGCCATCTCCACCCAGCCCAGGGACCGAACTGGAAACGACTGGAAACACAGCAAGGGTTTTTTTTTTTTTCAGCCTCTTTAAGTGTGATACTGCTGAGATATTTTCTTATGAATTTCAGAAGCAGTCAGATAATTTTCAACTTTATAATTTGGGTAAACTGTCTGTACTTCTATAGCAAGAAGTTAGCATTTAACTAGGAAAGTGTAATAATAAAAAAGTCAAGAAGAAAGAAAGAAACAAAAACACATGTCATCTGAACAATACTGCTCAGATCTGTTCCTAGCAGGGATAAATTCAGTCCAAATACACAATCTGATGTAAACGGATGTAAATTTATCTACCGGAAAATAAATGAAGAAGCCACCACATAAATATAAAACCCAGCATGCACTTGGTAGAATAACTGTCCCTCCGGCAGTTTCCACCCTCTCTCTTTCAATGTTTCTCTTTATTTAGCTCATCAAATAGATTTCCTCTGCGGAAAATATTGTTAAAACCTTAAAAACAAATTCATTTTCAGAGCACAAACAAATGGGAGTTTAACAAATAAAGGATCTTCCACTGATCAAATAACTGTCTGTTTTTTTTTCTAGTCTTCTTTCTTTTCCATTAAAATCATCAGCTAAGAAATGTTTATCTTTTTAATTGGATCTAAATTTGAATTTACCAAATGAATTTAGATGTTTCAAAGTGTAAATGTTGTTTATTTAGTTAAAATGTGATTGCTTTTTTATTTTACTATTCTTTTGTCGGAATTGACAATGGGTTCCATTATCTTAAACTGGTTAAATACTCTAATTGTGTAATAATAAAGCTTCTTTTCCGTCCACTGATCATTCATCTGTTCCCTGAGTCAGAAAATATCTTTGTCCTTTTTTGTGGTTTAGTTAATATTCTTCTTGAAAAAGGCTGATAAAAAAGTCTTGGCTGCAAAAAACTGACTTCACATAACTGACCACTAAGTGGCGCTGCAAGAAAAACAGAAACAACAGCAACACTGAGGAGGATTAGGTCATTTCAAGTAAAGTCTATCCCTTTTATTAACTGATAAAAATATAAATATTTGTTCATCCCAATAAAACATCACAGTCATTTGAATCTGATAATCTGTGCTGTTTATTACTAACAGTGTTTTTATGGTTTCACTTTTTTGTTTTGTTTTTATTCATACGGTCTTGAAACTTAAAGAAATCAGGGAAGCTTAGAACTTTTATGATTGTGAAGTAGTATTGTGGGTTCAATATGAAGCTGAATATCTATGAGAAAACAATGAATAAATAACAGGAATGAAGGCCGTTGCTTGTTTTGTTATGAGCGTCGAACCCTAAAAAAATATTTTTGGGCAAAATTTTGTTTTGACAGCAGCAGGACTTTTGACAAATAGCTGGTGACTCGGTGCGTCATCAGATGTGGGTTTGGTGAGATGTAAGTTATTCAGGTTAATATGCAATATCACATGACAATGCAATATCTTTAGTCAATATTCACAGTTTACAAAACAATCGCTGCTATCATGACCCACAGGATGGCTTTAAATGTCTTGTAACGTTTTATTTAAATCAGTCAGATCCCAAACATGGTAGGAAACTTAGTAGGTTTTGCATCTTAGCCTTTTTCTCTACATATTATGCTTGTCTTTGTGGATACTTACAAGCCTTTCATGTTTCATTATTTTCCTGTAATTTTAAAGTATAGACAACACAAATGCAAAGCTGTTTGAAAACCCAACAAAATGTTATTTTCATTTCACTTTAAAACAAAGTTCTGATTTCTACCACATGGTTGCTCAGAAATGTATTTTAGGATGTTTTTGTTTTTCAAATTGAAGTTAATAACATTTTACCAGATTCCTACATTAAGCTATAAAATCTGTTTCTTTTTGTCAACAGCAAACAAGCCTCCCATTAGGTTTGAGCTCATTGAAACATATTATGGCATAAAGTTCCTCCTCAAGTGGAGGAGATCAAGTATCTTGGGGTCCTGTTCACTAGTGAGGGGAGAAAAGAGTGGAAGATTGATAGACGGATCGATGCGGCTGCTGCTAAAATGCAGACAATGCACTGGTTTGTTGTGGTGATTAGAGAGATGATTGAAATGGCAAAGCTTTCGATTTCGGTCTACATTCCTACCCTCACCTATGAACCTACCTATCCTGGATACAAGCGGCCGAAATGAGCTTTCTCCACAGGGTAGCCGGGCTCTCCCTTAGAGACACGGTGAGGAGCTCGGTCATTCAGGAGAGGCTCGGAGTGGAGCCGCTTCTCCTTCACATCAAAAGGAGTCATCTGAGGCTAAGGTGGCTCAGACATCTTTTTTGGATGCCCCTCCCGAGGGATGTATTTCAGGAATGTAACACGGGGAGAAGGCCCAGGGAAACCCTGTTACACTCGCTTCCCTCAGCATAACTGGAGGAGGTGTCTGTGGAGAGGGAAGTCTGGGAGTCTCTGCTTAGAACGCTGGCCCTGTGACCCGGTCCTGGATCAAATGGACCGTACCGTACTAGTACTTGTACGAGTACAAGTAACTTCCTTAATAATACAACAAAATTCACATTTAGGCTCATTTCTGATGTATTGTAGTCTTACCAAAGCATCAGGGTCAGAGAACGAACTGTCCAGGTCCACTGTCTCAAGCTGAGCTGGGGGGCTGCAGAGAATAATGTGGCATAAGTCACAGAATAAAATTAACTTTATACAACATAAGTAAAAAGAAACATACAGCTTTGATAGCGTAACAGAAATAAAAACACATAAAAATTAAAAATAGTTGTCATTGACATAGGAGGCCCTATAAATTGATTTAAAACTTAAAATAAATAAGTTGCTCATCCTTATTTTGCCGTGAGCACAGTGACATTTGTTTCCTTTATACTATCTACTCACTGTGCATGGATACAACATTAGAACACATTAAGATGAGTCCAGTCCAGCTAATTTTATTAAAGAGCAAGATTTTTTTTTTACTTTTTTAATTATTGCTCTATATGGAGACATGGGAGTATTTCATTTTGACACAAAATTATTTTTACGAAAACTGTTCAGATTAAAGATCCTCAATTTTTATGACAAGAAAAGATTTCTTCATTTTTACACCTCTTTACCCGTAGAGCTAATATTTACAGAGGATGCTCTATATTTTATGGCTTACTTCAGCTTCAGAGAAGCGTAACGAAGGGTAGCTCCTTCGAAGGCTTTCAGGCTGGGATCTGGATAAACTGGATAGTCCTTCAGTTCCTGAGGAAGCAAAAATAAGTTGAGTTGGAAAAGATCAAGTTCTGTGACAAATTATAAAAATTGTTTTGCTTTTCTTTCATTTGTAAAAACTGATAAATATCCACCAGTTTAAATCAGTTTGGAACATGTTTCTTCATTAATGGGTCTTGTAAAAATCTGTGCCCATATAAACAACCCCAGAAAAACAAAAACTTAAAGTCAGACATACTTTCGTGGTGGATGTGGTTGTAGGTAGGTTAATAACTGAGTTGGGAGAGAAGATAACTTTGGAGGGCGTGGATGGGGAAGAGGAGGGGGAGGAGGCTGACGGGGAGGGGACCGGCTCCACCGAGCTGTCAGATATCAAACTGCTTGGCCGCTGTAGGTAAAAAGGAACGGATGAGATGCAACACAAGACAGAAGGATTCAGTATTATATATAAAGACCGACGTGTTCAGATTTAACTCATTGAAATTCAGCTTTAATTAAGTTTATATTGTAGATAAATTATCTTGGTAAGCAGAGTTTAAACAATATCCTACATGTGAAAACTAAAAGCATTTTGTATTTTACTATATAATATATCAAGATGCAGGTCTGTACTGTTTTGTGCATCTTTACAGTCCATGGAATTTATAACATAGTCCATGTGCATCTGAACAAATATGAATAAAACAATATTAATAAAAAGTGAATTTATCTCAGTAAATCAAATAAAAAAAGAAGAATTTATTAGAGATAGACCAATACAAAAGATGGTTAATATTAGCATTATTTTATTGCATCTGTAACAGCCAATTAATAGATGACTTGGTTGATTTATTAGTGCACTGGTTTCCCAACAATATTCGATATTCAATAGAGTATTTAACAAGTAAATAGAGTTAAAAAAAGTAAAAAAAATACACATCGCTACAATAAGGCAGAGTTTATTTTGGTTTGTTTGGTTGTTTTTTTTTTATTTCCTTATTTCCTAGTTTTAATATGTGGTTTTATCATCTCTTTTGTGTTTTATCATCTCGATGGAGAATGTAGATGAGTTGTTTTGTAGCCCTCATAGTATATTTTAATAAGCATTTAGTGTTGACAAGATTTGATTTAATTATTGAATTAATTGCTTGAAAATAATAATAACTAGTCGGTATTGGCAATAAAAATAATGTGTTGGTTGATCTCTACAGTTCATTTTACATAGTTTCCACTACACAAACACTGATATCTATTTCAGACAGTCATTTCTGTTTATAATTGTGACCATTATGGTTTAGAACTAATAAAAACACCAACATAAGTTCACAGAAAAATTTCACATCATGTCATATTAATATAGATTTTTTGTATATAAATGTTGGTGTACTAAAAATAAGAAAACGTACTTTATAATAAATGTAACGCTTGGTTCGACTTTCTTTAGGATGAATTTCTGCATCAGTGCAGCTCGACATGGATGTAATCAGACTGTGACTCAGCTAAAGACCATGCTGCTTTGGCCTTCAGCTCTTCGTCGTTGTTGGCTTTGGTTTCTCATGAAAGTATTCAATAGCTGTTTTTTGGATTTTAGGAGAGTTCAGTTTACCAGTTAGTCAACAACAGCTACACATCATAAAACCATGTATTAGTACTTTGGACAGAATATTTCTGTTGGAGATTTTCACTTGCTTTTAATTGTGGAAGTTCCTGCAGGCATTCCTCGGTGTTACTATTTACTTTAGTATATTCTTCAATAATGCAGCACTGGGAAGTGAGCTAATCCATCAGACTGCTGCACAGGGAGGGGTTGACTCTGGAGGAGCGACAAAAGACCTCTCAGTATAAAAGAGACTGATAAGACTGACTTTATTATCATTTTTTCTATGGGTTTTTGTTTTTCATTAGATTAAACAAAAAGTAATGTTTATAGCCTTGTCCTTGTGACTTACTGCTTGGTCCCTGATATTAATCATAAGTCATACGATAATGTTGCTTTATTTGTAGCCTATTGAGTAATTTTATACCCTAAAGTCTAATAGTATCAATTCGAGTTTGGTTCTGGATAAGATCTATTCCTGAAATTGTATCCAGCCTTTTTTTGAGTTAATTAAAACTCTATAGTGTGGCTATTTTCTATACTAATCTTAGTCTGATGTTGACATTTTTAGAGTATATTTAAGAATTTAGGTTTTATGGTAAAACAGGAGAAATCCATGGAAGAGCAAATGTATTTTCACAACACTGGAAATAAAAACAGAATAAATATCAACCTTTCATATAGTTAGTTCTCTCACCTCATTTGGTAGCTTGAGGGAATCCTGTGTTTCTCTTTGTGGGTCATGCTCAGAGTCTGGCTCATTGCTTGAAGCGGGTTCTTGGTTTGCAGAGGCGATGGGTCGGTCATACTGTGTCGTGCCAGTTGGGACATGCCAGAAATAGACTTCGGATGTATCTGAGATCTCCCGCCAGCCTGGGGGCAGATCCCCCTCAGCCCATACATCTGCTGATGGATAGGAGGGAATATTAGCAAATCATAATGAAATAAAACACAAATGAATGATGCTCATAGGTAGCCTTTACAAACCCACATAAGGCAGGTATACTGTATACTGGACACCAAAGAAGACAAACAAACACACAAATAAGGATGCAAAAAATAATTTCAGTAATAGTCGACATGTTCCTGCTCCCTTTCTGTTGTCATGGCAAAACCAGGCTAATACCCTGTGGCAAGGTTCAGCAAGCAACAATCTGTTTTCCTATTTCTCTCTAACCTCTGGTTTCTCTGTATACCCTAATATTATCTAGCTCATGCTTTGACATACATGTCTGAAAAGCCTCTCCAACCCAACCTTTCTCTGATTTTTAATGCCCTTCAACTGCAGCATCTGATTCTCTCTGTCGTATTTTGCTCTCTGCACCATAAAGTCGCTCGGGGGAGCCTTAAAGCCTCCAACAGAGCTTCTGAGGTGCCTTTCATGGTTAAAGGATGTTTTTCCTAAAATTACAGATCACAGAATTGGTTAGAGGTAGAAACACAGGGAACAACTGTAAAAGATGTTGTAACTGAGGAATGACTAACGGATGACGTGAATTTGAAACATTTTCAAAAAAGAATAAGACGAAAGAAAACACATATCGAACCTGTCTCTTTTGGACTCTGTGGAGAGGGTGACTCTTGGGACAGAGTGGTCCAGCTAGAGTCTTCATCCTCTGATGGTGTGTCAGGAGTCATATCCATTTTTAGGCCGACTCTAGGGAGGCCTGTCTCTGACTTAGGTTCCTGCAGAGAAGGAGATGCCCAGTTCTTTGTAGGGATGTGTCTCTCAGCAGCCCTGGTCTGTTTCGGGGAAACTGTTGGGTATTGTTGTAAAAACTGGTTCTCGTTGTTGGGGTGCAGCTCCACTTTGATCACCCTTGGCTGGGAGCTGCGGGGTGGCTTTGCAGGACTACGTGGATTAGCCTGGACTTGGGGACAAAGTTCCTCTCGGATTGGTGCTGTGGTTTGATTCTTGAGGTGCATCAGGTTGTCTGGCGCCCACTCTGGGCTGTTTGCTGAAGAGGAGGAGGTAGAAGAAAGAGGTGCTTCAACCACCACTGGCAGCAGGGGCTGTCTTGGCGTTGGCGTGTGCTCATCTTCTTCCTCATCTTCCTCCACCACAGGTTCCACATTATCCTTTTCCTCATGGCAGTTTTGCTTGCTACTGACCTTCTCCTCCTTTTGACTTTCCCTCTCTTTGGCAGGACTATCTTGTTCCTTCTCTGACGAAGGTGGCTGCTTCTCCTCCTCCTTGTCTTCTTTGTTTTCCCAACTTGGGTCCAGATCCCAACATTTGCCATGATACTCCAAAAAGCTTTTGGTTCTTCTACGAAATGGAGGAAGTTGTGAGTTGTCTTTCCCAAACTCCAGCCAATCTGACGAGGGATTATTGAAGAGGTCATTGTGGATTTTGTCCACAGTATTGGCCCTGCTCAGCTGTAGCTGCTGGCTTTCCGCTCGCCTCTGCATGTTTGCTCCATTCTTGGCCAGTTTGGGGTTAGTGGTGTTAAAGAATGATGAGGATGAAGAAGAGGAGGAGTAAAGGGCAGAACTGGATGATGACTTGGTTGGAAGTCCCCTTCCTTTTGTTACAGGTTGGTACTTAGAGGACAAAGCCAGATTGTCACTTATCCCCATGGCGCTCCGCACACTAGTCATCGCGTACCTCTGACGGCTCTTGGGTAAAGTGGCTGAGCTCCCGGTTTCCATCGATTCCTTGATGACGTCACGGCCAAGCAACTGGTTGTAGGACGAGCGAAGACTAAGAGAGGTGGGAGGAGTAGCTGAAGGTGTACTGCGACTTGCCAGACCCCCGGTGGAGGGGGAGGAGCCAGAACGTGAGAGGGGAGGAGTTTGGATTGACATCATATCTGAACAGAAATATACAGTCAGGATGGAGCTGTAGGAGAAGAAACACAGAAATAAGTGCTAAATTGTATATATAGGCTATATATTTTTGAGATTTTTCAGAGAAAGAGATACCTCTGTAACCAGGAATATTTTTCTTTTGTAAACTGAATATATTTCATTGTTTTGACTTTTTTTTTTTTTTTGTTATCTTTAAAGTATTCTATTGTTACTCACAGCTTTGAAAGAAAAATCAAAAAGAGAAAAATTATATGGTCAGGTCAAAACTTTCCTAAACCGTC
>JAUZNJ010036497.1:0-11832 GCA_034780135.1 Jordanella pulchra
AGATAGATAGATAGATAGATAGATAGATAGATAGATAGATAGATAGATAGATAGATAGATAGACAGATAGACAGACATGACTCTGTGGAGTTTGCTTTTAAAAAAAAAACCAACAAAGAGATAATACATAGACAGGTTAAGCATCTAAACTTGTCTGAAGTGTTTGAAGTATTTTCAGGGTTCCTACAACTCTCCAAAAGTTATATTCAAGACTTCTTAAGACCATTTTAAGACCCCTTAATAGCCATTTCACAGGCATACAGCAAAAAAAAAAAAAAAATCTGGGAGTAAAGAAAATGTATTTTTTTAAAATCAGATAGTATTTCAGTTGCCAACTACACTCAGAACTTTGGTGAGGTGTGTACAAGCAAAATAATTAAGGTACCTTTATATCTAATGCGAATTTCACAGCAGGTGCAAAGGATTCCCATGTTATTTCTATGTAGAAGAACATCTCTGGAGCAAAGCGAAGATAAGTGAGGTGAAGTTAGTGTGACAAATGGCACAATTCTGGTCATTGCAGTGAAATTTGATCGCCAGAGGGTTTAAAAATATCTGAACTTTATCTTATATTTGCGTGGCGAAATCCAATTAGCGACTACAATATGCTGGGAGCTACAGTGCAAGAGGCAGTGGAGACAAAGGTTTTTAAATCAAAATTTAAGACAAATAGAGGATAAAGTGGGGAATGCTCTTAAGCTTTTAAAAGGTTATTTTAATTTAGACATAGAATAATTGTGTCTTTGTCCCACCTATAGCACAGACAGTGACCTGCCGAAACCTTCTCTCCCTGATTCGGCCGCCGCCTGGTCGGCAGGCTTGCAGGTCCTCAGCTCTCCTCCTTCCATCTCCTGCAGTTTGCCTATAGAGGCTAGCTCCAGCCAGCCGCAGCCTCTCCTAGCTCTCTTTACCTGGCAGGCCTCTACAATGTACTGCAGTCCTACTCTCGGCCTGTTGTAACCTCTATCCCACCTTGAGTGTTCTGTCTCCCCGGTGGACTAATCCGATCTTCCCGGTTCTGGTTATCTCTCTGTAGGTCACTTTGGTCTGATTTCCTGCTAGTCCACTCAACACTCCAAAATGCCGTCTCACCTTCCCTTTATTGACTAGGTACAAAAAAGTACACTAACATTAATGTTGGTCCAAACGTTTTTAGCTTTGCTGCGTGAACAGTCCTTTGCGTCATTACTGCTGCTGCATGCATAAAATGTTCAGCAGGTATTGATCTCAAACAATATATTTCTAATAAACAACCCAACACTTAGCCTGGCAGCTTGCTAGGCTATAATACCTGGGGGAAACTCTGCATGTGATTTAAGACCTCTGGCATGAAATTTCATACTTTTTAAGACTTTTTAAAGAATTAAATTTAAAAATGCAAATTTAAGACTTTTTAAGACCCCTTGGGAACCCTGTGTTGTGGATAGGCATATGGTGGGATCACGTGGGGTCATTAGGGATTGTAAGGTTTTTTGTCTTTGATCTCAGTTTAACCTGCGGATCCAGTTTTAATGCTGCTTTGGAAACTGTTCTGCCTTGGATACTGACAATATCAACAAAATAAAACCATCTTAACTGCATCCTGGATTTGAGTTTTGATCAGCTGGCGCATCATCAAGGATCCCCTATTCAGCTGCTCAACGACTTTTTTTGACAGTCGCTGATACCCTTATTTTAGAAAATTTTACTCTAACTGGAAAACTTGGCCATGGGCTCGACTATTGATTCGCATTTTGAGAGTGCAATGGACCCAAACAGAAAAACACAATGGCAAGGTACTAGGGAGATAGCAAAGAGAACAAGCATATAAAACAAATTAAAAGTTGGAGGTGTGATAGGAGCAGTGGAATCCAGGACAGATCAATAAGCGTGGCTGAGTGAGTCTAAAAGAGGGTTTCATTATCATCACAGCTGGAAAGTTTGAGTGACTCAATGTCTTAGGTAAGCACATTTCATGGTCATTCTTATTGACTCTTGTACTCTCAATTGCAACTAGCAACAATCCTAACAATTCAATTTCAATTCAGTTTATTTATATAAGTCCAAATTTGTGTTTTTGACCAAATCACATTTTAACTCAAAATGTGAGCATTGAAAACATGTTTGTATTAAAGATGCTTTATACTCTGAAAGCTAAACTCTTTCTTTGTTTTAATGTTTGCTTTGTGTTTTAGGACCCAATTAGTTAGTTTATGCCAGTGAACCTAATGTCTTCCTTGTGAAAAATTGTATAGTACATGTAACAGAGTAAGAAAGTTGTGACAGACTGGTATGACAAGTGTTTTTGTTGCTCTACAGGTCAGACAGGACGCTGCAGGATTGGTCTCAGAAATATCCTCTGTTAAAGCCATCAGTGTCTCCAAAATCAAGAACAGGGTTAACAGGTCTGCTTATTTATTATTATTGTTTTGGTAGTCCTTTCAATCTATAAATAAACAGATCAGCACAGCAATGTTTATCAGGGCTGTTAACAACCTCTCTTTTGAAAAATATTTACAAAAGCCTCCAGATATACACAAAGGAATAGTTTCATTTAACTGTAATTTTACCTCTATGCTAATCAGTTTATGACTTTGAAAATGTTCTAATTTTGCAAGGCACTGACAAGATTTATAGAATGCTACCGCTTTGCTTTGCTCCTGTGTCAAACAGGTCAAAATCATTAATCAACCCACCACTCAGTTTGGCCCAATTACCCTGAGTTTGAACCTTTCCTTCTGGGTTTTTTATATTTTACTTATTGAGAATAGAATAGAATAGAATAGAATAGAATAGAATAGAATAGAATAATCTATTGTCCCACTCTGAGTAAGTCAGGTGTTTCTGGAGGTGGGTGAGGGGAAAGGTTTAAAACAAAAGTACAGGAATACTCTATTTAAAACTGCATAATTACAAGAAAGGAAAAGTGTTACTTAGTACTGTGATTATTGTAGAAAATTTACATAAAAGCAGCCAACGAGTATTTACCATAATAAATAAATACAAATTATTAAACTACAATAGGGATGATAAATGAAGAAGTGATAGTTATATAGTGTAACTGCTGCTGGGAGGAAGGATATGTGATAATGAATTTTATTGGACTTAGGCGCAACATTCTGTTACTGAAAACAACTCTCTGGTTCATGCATGCTGTTGCAGGTGTGATGTTTTATTTGCTCTATGTAACAAGGTGTTACTGTGTAATTGAAAAAACTTAGCTTTTTAGCCTTTACAATTGTATTTTTAGTTTGGTTAATTTGCACTGTTCTACTCTTACAGTTCTCAAAGGAGAACCAGCATCTCTGGTGAGAGTCAATGGCTCCAAAACCCTGCTGATATCTGCCTATTTGGAGAGTCGAACAAAAATAAGAAATGTAAGATTCATTCATTGTAACGGCTGCTTAAAGGCAAAATCGAGAGAAGCAGTGTGCTAACTAAGAAAATGGTGATTGTTTACGCAGTCCAGCAACAACCTATGTGTTTTAACACTAAAGAAAAAATCTAGCTGGCTCCTCGCAACTAGCAGTCTATATATAGCCAATTTTACCTTTATTTTTTATTCTACCATTTTAGAGAGCATTTATGTATTATTATCGTACTTTATTTTTCACTGATTAAAAAAGTCATTTTAACTTGTTGAAACGTTTAAGTTTTTTCATTCATTTTGGAAACTGAAATGTATAAATGATAGATATTTTTTGACATATAATATAATATTCCTAGCTGTTATTGCTTGTGATATTGATGACCATGCTCACACATAATTAGAAAACAACAGAAAGTCATGGCTGGTTGTCCATTAGGTTCTGTATCTAAGCATACACTAAAAATATGTGGTAGAAAAGTGTGCACCATAAACAGGAAATACCTGCAGTGCTGAGAGGATTCTCAAGATAAATTGGAAAGAGCTTCAGAGTGGACTAAGGCTGGAATCAGCGCATACAAATAATTATAAACAGACAAATTCTTCAAATCGAGTACTAGTGTTTAACCAGGGATAGGGAGAAAATCCTGGAGTGTTTCTCAGTGGTTTAAACTCCTCTTCTTAGATGAAAGGAAATTTTAACATTTTAATTGGAATCTGGATTAGGAGAGACTGAGAGTCTGTGATGTTTGATGTTCCGTTTGAAGTTTCCACCATCAGTGATGATCTGGGATATCACGCCATCTGCTGTTGTTGGTCAGTGCTGTTGTCTAAAGTCCACTGTTAATGCAGTCATCTACCATGACCACGAGATTTTAGAGCACCTTAGGTTTTATTCAGCTGTAAAGCTTTATGGCGATCCTAATTTCCTTTTTTAACAGGAATTGGTGGTAAGAGTTACTGGTTCTGCTATCAAAGCAACCTGGGCTGTCATTGGACCTCAGTGGAACCATAGGCTGACTACCTCCATGCATCACTGCACTAATGCACTAATTCATACAAAAGTAGCATGAAACTTACAGTATGTTAAGATGTCTGTTTTTATTGATCCTCTGTAATACTCACATTTTATGACACACATGGTGTTTTTACCTGTAAATCATAATCATCAAAATGAAAAGAAATAAAGGCCTGAAGTGTTGCTCTTTATAAGTAATGAAAACACAGAGTAAACAACTTTTCACTCATATGCTTTGACACATTCATGTCCTGCTGTGCTCCACTATCCAAAAAGGAAGATGAATACTAAGTTAAAGAATTAGCAAACTCTATTTTGAAAAATTTGGTTTGACTTAAATTGTTAAAAAAATACCTTAAATATTCTTCTATGACAGGTCCTTGTTATTGCAATAATGCTTCGGAAGGAGAAAGTTGCCCTTCAGTGCCATTTGTTCTGCCATGAACAGCTTTACACCTCTAAAGCTAAGATTGACATCCACTGGGATCACTTTGGCTTTCCTTACGGAACAGCTGACATCTTGTGTCCCCTCCCTTCAGGCTGTGGGACACCAACCCTTGTAGCCATCTCCACAGGAGCCATCAAGAGCAAAGGTACAGATGTTTCGTGTTGAACGTTTTTAATAATATTAGCAGGAAATGTTCCCTGATCTTGAATCAATTTTGTTTCAATGAATGTTTAAGTGTTAATTAGAAAGCTGATGTACCAAAAGCTGATGTTTTGGTAAATTTTGAATCTTGGATATGTTTTCATACTCATGGTAGCATGAGATGGACTCTACAACCTACACAAGTGGCACAGGTAGTGCAGCTCATCCAGGATGGCACATAAGTGTGAGCTGTGGCAAGAAGGTATCCTGTGTCTGTCAGTCTAGTGTCCAGAGGCTCGAGGTGCTACCAGGAGGCAGGCCAGTACACCAGGAGATGTGGAGGAGGCTATAGGAGGGCAGGACTGGTACCTTTGCTTTTGTGTAAGGAGGAACAGGAGGAGTACTGCTAGGGCCCTGCAAAAGAGCCTTCAGCAGGGTACAAATGTACATGTGTCTGCAAATGTGGTTAGAAACCGACTCCATGAGGATGGTATAAGGGCCCGACGTCCACAAATGGGAAATGTACTCACAGCCTAACTCCATGCAGGACACTTGGCATTTGCCAGAGAACACCAGGATTGGAAAATTCGCCACTGGCGCCCTTTGCGCTTCACAGATGAAAGCAGGTTCACATTGAACATGTGACAGAGTCTGGAGCATGTGACAGAGTCCGGAGACACTGTGGAGAGCGATCTGCTGCCTACCGAGATGAGATACTCAGACCCCTTGTGAGACCATATTCTGGTGCAGCTGGCCCTGAGTTCCACCTAATGCAGGACGATGCTAGATCTTATGTGGCTGGAGTGTGTCAGCAGTTCCTACAAAATTAAAGTTTGAAGCTATGGAAAGGCCAGCCCATTCCCTGGAACTGAATCCCTATGAGCACACTTGGACATCATGTCTCCATTCATCTAACAACAGCACATTGCACCACAGACTGTCCAGGAGTTTGCGAATGCTTTACCATCCACCACCTCATCAGGAGCATGCCCAGGCTTTGTAGGAAAGTCATATGGACACGTGGACCCCACACACAATACTGAGTCTAATTTTGTCCTTTTTTAAAGCATGTATATATATATGATATAAATTACAAAAATCAATGCAGATTAACATTCTGCTAATGACCAGAAATCTAAACTAAAAACCAGGCATTTGCTTGGTCTAAAATATCAGTGACAAAAAGTCTGTGGCTAGGCTTTAATAAACAGCTGCCTTCTGTGCTGGATGTTTATGTGATAGCTTCATAAATAAGTTGTAACGGTATTTATTTATTTTTTTTTGCTTTTAAAAGGTTAATGTGAACATGTCCAAAGAAAATCTAGGTGTGACTTTTTTTCCTTACTTGCCCTAACAAAACAAGGTTTAAAGGCAATCCTGGTGTAAAAGTATCATTTGGTATTTTCCTCTGCTGCTCTAGGTTTAAATGAGTTGAAGAGAGCTGATCTGCTCTGTTTAAACACCTGGACCTGAAAAATTCACCATTTCATCGCAGACACACCATAGCTATTTATGTAGCTGTTTTTTGAATACTCCTATACTCCACAGCTACTTTTTTGTTCTGAAAATAAAAAATAACACTTTGTTGTTAAGGATAAGGTATTTGAAAGAGATTTTTTCAATGACGCTACAGGTGATTTCTAGCTTTCATAACACAACATTGATCTTCTTACTTCCTGTCATGGATGAGGATCCATCTCCTTGAAACTCAGCCTTCATAAAAGCAATACTAGCAAGAATAGATGTAAACCCTGTAATTCTGTTACTTTTGATGTACACTTCATTAGTTTGTCTTATTTTCTAACTTGATAGCATTTCATTTACTGTAGATGTTTTCAAAATCAGAAATATTTATATCTATGTGTGTATACGTCCAATACTTTGATTTTTAAAAAACAGGTTACTGGATGGGGAAACTGTCTGACAATCTCTAGGGGAAGTTAGAGAATGTCTGGCGGCTTTGATCTTGAGAGTTTGATTCTGGTGGAGTCCAGGAGTTTGTAGGATGGAACTTGGGCTGTGGCGGAGGGCTAGCAGGCTGACTGTACTGGAAAGGAGCTTGAGGCATGGATGACTGCCATCTGTATTGTTTGATTTGAGAAGCAATCTTTTCTGTAGAAGTTGTTGCGACGATTTAGACAACCAGTGGGTATATTTCACGGCGTCTTGGAACTCTGACCTAAATTCATCTTTGAGTTTAACTTAAATCTCCTCTGGTTTTTCTCTGGAAGAGGAGGCACCTTGGGAGGAGAACACAAAAAAGGTTGATTATCATTGATCCGGAAGAAACAACAAGAGAGACTTGGCCTACGCTGGAGGGCTCTGAATAACATGATAGGTTTAACACTCAGGCGTCGAGGTAACAACATCATCCACTTTTAAACTCCACTAATTGGGTGATTGGAAACAGGCTTGGGATCCACAGCCGCTGGCTCCATCTAGTGAAAGAAGAAAACAAAAAACACAAAAACCCCAGACCCGAACACTTTTATGTTCTTCAAGTTTTTTAATCTGTTTTCTGGTTACTACCAAATACTAAAATATCTTTTCTATTTATGAAGTACTTTATCTATTCTTTTGATTAATATATGTCTTAATTTTTTTTTATTATATCCAGCATTTTTTCAGGTTTTGCCTTTTTAAAGGCTATATAACAAGCATAGCCTTGGCAAAAAATATTCAATAGATAAAAACATATTAAGAAAGCAGAAGGAAAAACATGGTTGAAAACCATCCATGAGAAGATGCAATGATATCACAGTTTAGCATGAAGGTAATAAATAATTTGGCCAAATAATGTTTTATTAATTTTTTTGCTTAATCAAAGATCAATAACCATTAGTTAATCAAGTTTTAATCTTCTTTGAGTGAGCTAGCTGTTAGCATGAATGAGGATTCCATTAAATAATTTTTGGTCATAATTAATAATAAGGTAATCAAAATGTAAGGCGCAAATGAGGAAAAACATAAACATTAACACTTTATAAGCTTTTAAACCCCTAGTGAACTACAGCTCGTTCTAGCTTTATAACAATAGACAGGTTAGCATAGCTTACCATACGGTCCATCTTGTTAGCTTTGTCTTTACTCAACAGTACACATATGAAATGATCAAAATCATTAAAAGACATATTAGCAAGAAACTCTCCCTGGCGTTGGAGACCTTGTACCTCTGTCCATGTCCATTTTGGTAAGTTTGAGTTTCTCCAGAAGTTTGTATTTTTGTCAGGAAGCGGTTGTTTTTGTTGGTTGGTGAGGCAGAGGCTGGAACCAGGAGAGTGATGGATAGTGAGAATGATGGTTTTATTGGGTGAAGAGCTAGTCCAGAATGCAGTTACAGAAGAAGTCCTCAGACCAGGCAGCACGGCTAAACAGAATCCTGGGTTTACACCGGTAGCGCTGGACATACGTGAGGCAAACTAATACAGAGGTTCACAGGGGAACTCAGGAGAACACAGAGACCATCCAAGACAAGGACCCGACCAAAAACAAAGAGACACAGGAGGGATTATATACACAGAGGGGAAATCAGGGAAACAGGACACACCTGGGAGCAATCAGGGGAGGACAGGACGACACAGGGAGCACAGGGACAACAGAAACTTCAAAAACACAACAAAGGACCACAGATCATGACAATTTTAGCAATAGCAGGCTCACAACAAAGGGGGGTTTCTTTGTCCCATGTGCCACATATCAAGGGACACTCTCCTCCTCCACTGTGTTCATCTCTCCAAGCAACTAGAGCAGTCTTCCCCAAATGTGGCGCTTGAGTTCCTTGTCCTGCACATTTTAGATGCTTCCACACCTGAATTACATTGTTAAATTATCTCCTCAGTATGCAGCCAAGTTCTCTGGAGTCCTGCTAATGACCTGATTATTTGAAACAGGTGTGTTGAAACAGAGACACATCTAAAAGATGCAGAACACCGGCGCTCGAGGACCATAAATGAGGAAGCCTGAACTAGAGTTTCCTGAAACTGAAAGAGGAATGTTGCAAGCCATCTGTTTTGCAGCAGTTAGGTTCTGAAATGTCAACCATCACGACTTAACCTTGATCCTCAGGAGATCTGGATCTCTGGACTTGCTTCCCATGCTGGTGCCTCTGTGGGAAGTGACCTGTTGGCTTGGCTGGGGGCTTTGCAAAGCAGAGTCCAGAAGAGAAACGTGTGGGAACTACACCCTCTGGCCCAGTGAAAACGCTCAAAATAAAAATGGACGTTAGTTCTTAACGTCCAAAATGATTATTATGATTTGCGGTATAATAGTTAGTATCGGATGGATTAGAGCACAGGTTTGATAACATTTGGTCTTTTTGTTTTGTTCAAACTTCTGCATTGTCTTTGATGTCAATTCATAGACCAAGCTGGGGCTGAGTTCCTGGAGGTTAAGAACCAAAAAGTGCAGACAAACTTTCCTTACACCTTTACCACCTGCTTCTCCACCATGTATAACTTCACCAATGTCCTCCAGGTAACATCATGGTAAAGATTGGTTGACTAAGATATTTTGTCTTTCACTACTGCTTTTGTGGAATATCAGGTTCTTGATTGCATTATTTTTCTAAAAATATGGTTTGAAAATGTATTTTTTGATTCTTTTTTATTAAAAAGCAGTGATAATTGTAAGAGCATATTGTAGTAAAGTTTGTTCATTTTTTTAACTCAAATTTAAATAAGTTTTGGTCACAATTTATTTAATCGTATTGTGGTTAGGTATATTTTATAAAAAAGAAATTTTCAGATTTTAATCAAATAGTTTGGCCTTTTAAATTTTTGAGTATGATCATTTCTGTATTTCTACAAACACAAACTTTTCTTTGGATAAGACTGTTTCCTGTTACTAATTTAAAAAAGATACAGGTTAATGTAAGTGAAACAAATTGATTTTAAAATTTAGAGTTTTTGAAATAAAAATAGGATATGAGTAGCATGGTAAGATCTATTTTTTGTTACTTCTTTAATTCTTTTTACCATCTCCTTTTGACTGACGTTAGATCAGACATAAAATGTATTATATCTCCCTCCATTTTTTTAATTTGTTATGAATAGTTTAGTAAGATTTGAGTTATTTCTGTTACAATTGTACCCATTCTCTGTAAAGTTCCATTTATTTTTAATGTTACTTTATTATAATGTTAATGATTTTGACTCAAATTGTGATTTTCTTTCTGCAAAATTAAATGCATGCTTTGTGTTGCAGCTCGTGCAGAGTCTGGAGATGCTCCAGTACCTGGGGGTAGACAGAGTCGTTGTTTACAAGACAAACTGCAGTGCTGATACCCAGCGTGTGCTGGACTACTACACTAACAAAGGTTGAGCACGTATATCCGTATTTGTGTTTGTCTTTAAAAACAGCCTATGTTGATTCAACACTATCTATTCCTGACTAGTAAAAATTATGTCAGGACAGGTCCCCATTCAGTTATAAGGCAGTATATATTAGACCATATACGTATATTAGAGCAGCTCCTCCAGCTTGTTGGGGGAGTAGAATTTTCTCAGGGTCTTGTTAGATTTGCCTTGGAACTTGAAAATTGAGTTGGATGTGGTGATAATATTCCGTTTTTTTATTTTTCACGGTTATCTTTCGATTGTTCTCATATGGCTGCTACTGCCACTCTTACAACAATGTCATAAACGCTGGCATACGCAGCACTGTGTGCGCATAAATGACATTGAATCATCTTGTCTTAAAATCATTAAAAAGTATGTAAACAACTGACTTAATCTTATGCATATAATTAAGAAATGTTAATATAGGAATTTATAACTACTCTTAATGTGAATGGCAGCCATTTTGACTTTGGAGGCATTCCATTTGAACTTTCCAACTCGGACGTTGGAATTTTGAAACTTGACTTGTAGGTACAAAATAAGTCACTAAAATGAGCTTTATCTAGATGGTTGATGAGGCAGTAGTGAAAAGGGGAAGAGTTTGACTATTTGGGAAGGACTAGGTATAGTTGCTTGTTGTGAGATTGGTATGCCACCTGGGCACCTCCTTCAAGAGGTATAAAAAGCATGTCCATGCAGTGGGATGGGAAGGCAATGAGACAACTGGAGACGCAGATTCAGGCCGAAAAATCGCTGCGGGTGTTTTATTCAATTTTGAACAAAGTCGTTTCGAGAGACACAAGACATCTTCACATCAGCATAGAAAACAACCCAACTATATTTTCATCATCACAGTTTTTTGTACCCAACCACTCTTAGCCCTGATTTCCTGTTTTTCCTCTGCCTACATGCCTGACAGCTCTTGAGTGTGTGTGTGTTTCTGTGTGTTTTTCATATTCCAACAGTATTCCTATATCATGGTTGGTTCTGAGAATTTTCAAGGGCAGTTTATCCCTGCCAAAACTGTGATGCTCGCAACAAGCATAAAACACAATACAGAATTAAAGGTGATTTCCCGCTGACCCGAAAGGTCTTTAACACCCTTTGGAACCTTTTGGAATCAACACAGCCTCTTCTGGGAATACCCTATTATTAGGACTTAAATCTACATTTAGAGTCTAACAGTCTGTCCAAACCACTTGGCAATCTGTCTGAACAGCTGTTTCCTTAGATAAAACTGATGGCTTTGTTTGAGGCTTAAGAATGGATTTGTTTTTTTAGTTCAGAGTCTAACTATTTCTTAATCTAATACGATCCAACTATTTTGGTTAAAAATAAAGCAAGATTTACTTCACTAAGGGTCTAAAGTTTTCATAGTCTAACTTTAGACCCTTAGCGAAGTACAGTTGTGGTCAAAAGTTTACATACACTTGTAAAAAACATAATGTCATTGTTGGGATCCGGAGCCTGTTGTTCCATCTTTCCTCCAGCAGAGTGCGCCGTGGGTCTCCTGGGCTGGAGCCCTCACACACCTGAGGGTCAT
>JAUZNJ010036498.1:0-11832 GCA_034780135.1 Jordanella pulchra
CAAATTGAAAGATACTGCTGATTTAAGTTTTGAACATTTACATTTATTTCTGAAGATATTCACTCAGCTATGCAAAACATGAAGGGGTGCCAATAATGATGAGCAGGACTGTATTATAGCCATGAATGTCATATATGGGGATTTTGATAAAAATCTTTTTAAAAATGGTATTTATAATACCAACCTGAATCATTAAAAAAACTGAAATGGAAGACAAAGTTTGAATTTAATGTTGATTTTATCTAATCTAGGCTCAAAATATAAACATAGGTTCACAACCTGCAAATAAAGATGACAATAGTTGGTTGTATTTATGCCAGGATGTTGAAGAAAACCCAGACACTACTGGTTACCATCAATAGACCTTCAATTCTGAAGGGATAAAAACACCAATCTTAGTTCATCTGTTAAGATCCGAATCTTAGCGTCAGCAGTATTATTATGTTCACATAAGTTGAAAAAAAGGGTAAAAAAAAATCTGATATGACATTCATGCCAAGGATGACTTTAGGTGCATTTCTCATATATGAGCTAATAAAGTACCTTGATTGCTACAGGATATATTGTTGCTCCGATTTCAAAACTTCCCTTTTTGAACATCATGACAGACGTGTTGTTCACACAGGTTCCTTCAGAGACCAGACATACGGGAGATGAAAGGAAGTATGTTGTGTGAGCCGTTGTTGTGAGATCAGTTCATTTGACACAATTCAGAGCTCAGCTCCCAGACAGGAGCTAAAATAACAGCCTTCAGTGACTCATTCCTATGAAGGTATTATCATCAAACAAGGAATTAAGTCACACAGCACAAACTTACCCTCTGGAAATATTAATATGGGAAGCTTGGTCTTGTCATTTACATGGTCCTTTAACCTGGAAAGAAAAAAAAAGGAAATGAAAAACCCCACAGACCTTAATAAATACACACATTGTCCAAAGGTATCAAAAGAAAAAGGTAGGAAACACGACCCTGGGTTCCCAATTGGATGAGTCCCTGTTTTAAAAGTTCACATATGTGGTCATGTCTGGAGGTTGTTGGTGTAATCTATCCACAGGCCTACATGCCAGAAAAATATCAATAACTTTGAGAAAAAGAAGAGCAGAAGAAAGACAACACCTACAAAAAAACAAAACAAAAAAAACAGTAGAGAAAAGGTCCAAACAAGGAGAGGTTCAGTGGGCAACTGAAAGCAAACCTTTTGGTCACTAGATGGCGATCTTTCATCTCCGACCTCTCAAACCAGACATGAGGGCAAGACCTCACCATGGCTCTCTGAAGAATCCCCATTAGACCTCCGTGGACCTGACCCACCTGAATAACACGGTTTTGAACAGTCAAAAATGCACACTTCAGAAATCTGAATGGAATAGATGGTGAATAGTGTTTGATTTATCACACACCATAGCATAACAGCCGTCGTTGCAAAGTATTACGACGTCTATGGGGCTGGTGTGATTGGCCACACAGATTCCTCCTTTTTTGGGTTTATTTTCTCTGTATTTTCAGGAAAAGTTATGTCAGGGCTCAAATTAAATGGATATGCATTTCTGATGACTCCAGCAGAGCAGGGAAGCCCAACTCTAGTCCTCTAGAATTACTATCAAGTAACTTTTAGAGGCAACACTTTTTCAAGAAACATGAATAAAATTAATGACTTATTTCCAGGCCTCTATAGAGCTGGGCGTCTCGCTGATCACTGGGTTTCGGTCATTTAGTACACGAGAAATGATGCATCTAAATGTTGCAGCACAGTAGCTTTGGAGGACTGGCTCTCCTGTAACAGAGCAGTTAATGGCGGGTTACCTGTTGTGGTAGCGAATAGTAGCAGAAAGTCCTCGTGCACAGATTCTGTAGCACATGACATGGACCCACTCACTGAGCCAGAACTTTACCCTAATGATGAACATTCAGATGGATAAGAGACAGATTTCCTTTCTGTAGAACAATCTTTAAATCTGTTAAGATTTTGTGATCACCTGGAATTTGGAAGAAACCCAACCGCAGACGTTGCAATCACCAACCAGGTCAGGCCGATGCACGCCAGCGTGATCCTGAACAAAGACCAGCACAGACAATGTCAGAATAAATGCGATTCGAGAGGCAAAAAAGGCTCAGAAGGAGATTCTGAAAAAAATCTCTTTTTATTTGATTTTATTTGAGTTGATAAGAAAATTACAAGCCCTCTTTGTTGAAGAAAATGAGGCTGATGTGATGCTATTAAAGTCTTTGATGAGTTTTAAAAACAAACTGGGTGCAAAAGTTGAAGTTTATTGCAACCTTCCTTTTATAAAGGGTGAGAATTGTACAAAATAAAATTGCATGAAAATGTAATCAAAGCTCTACCAAACTGCACACCTAAGATGATAATACCAACTATCTCACATGTTGAAGGTAGAACCATACAGTGGGATTGTTTTACTGCCAGTTGCACTATAACATGGTGCAAAGTGACTGAAACAATTAACAAATGGGATTGTTTCCTAATTCTTTAACTTTAACTGAAACCCACTGCAGGAACAGTTAGAAGTTGAATGGAAATAATTGTTTTTTTTTTTCCAGGACATTAATCCTACATATAAATTGGTTTTAGAGTTGATATACTAGGCATAATTCTTCATAAAAAGAGTATCCTCTATAGAAGATTATTAAAGTGTCTTTAGTAAGAAGCTTCTCCAGATCTGGTGCAAGACAGAAAAATATAAAAACTTACAGCAACATTTAATTTCCCTTTGTGATTAATAAAGTATTTTAGAGTTAAACTGACTTTAAGGTTGTGCAAAGCTGTTTGCAATTCCACAGTTGTTATAAAAACTTCAGAAACAGACTTAAAAATAATAATAAGGCATTCATTAGAAGTCATAAAAACTTCTAACCTCATCTGAACACACAGCTGCTATACATACATTCAATTATAAGGGACGTATTTCGATTTCAAAAACTCCAGGAACTTTTCTCTGCCAGAGTTTCTTAATACCATTCATCTTGCGAAGGATTTAAGACTGGATTTTCTTTAAAAGGTTTAAATGTTTGCTATGTGAACCTTGAAAATAAGGCCCAGCACCTTTTTTTAGTCATGTTCAGGTGTGGACTTTGAACCATTGCATTCTTTTATAGATATGTAGCTGTGCTTAAGATAACCATCTTGATAAATGATCCGGCGTGGGTCAAGGGAACACTGCTAAACAAAAGGTCAAACTTTGACATTCAATCACCCTTGTAAACAGATGATTTCATTTTCTCGATGGACAGCAACACTTTCATCTATAAGATCACGGCTTCTTTCTTTCCAACTTGGCATAGTTTGAACGCATCTGTGTATTTTGGAAAAGGAGGCTGCTGGTCAGCTCTTATAAAAGCAGGTACACCCCCTGATGTTAAAAACAGAAGTCGGTCCGCTCTGCTGCTCTTTGGAAAACAGTGAGTGTGAGGATATTTTTTTCCATTCATCAGTAAAGAATATTGATGTGTTTGATGATCTCAGGGTCTGTTAAACTGGTTCACAGACCTTTTAGGACCAGTCTTCATAATGTCATGGCCTAAATAAGCTTTAAAAACATTGGAAACTCAACACAAAAATAAAATCTAAAAGATTATAGATTTTTTTTTTGTGCCATAAGTTTTGAAGTACTAATGAAAATATAACTATGGCAAAAAGGTTTGAGATTGACAGGAATCCTGTTCCTCATAAGCTTTACTGCTCCAGTGATGTTGACAATGTACAACCACTCTAGGTCGCTAGGGAGAGAGGTGAGATATTACACTTAAAATTGCAAATAATTGCAAAGTTAATAGAAATGATCACACCCACAAAAGTCTAATTTATACTATATTTTAGCTCTGCTAATTTGCATCACTGGAATGAAATCATCATTAAGCAAAAGTGATAACAAGGTCAAAACAGCTGATATCGGTTACAGCATCACCAGCTCAGACTAAATCAAAATGAAATCATTCTTTCTTTGTCAACTTCTAAGAAAACATCTGCCTTTAAAATTGTTCTTGGATCAGAAGAGAACAACATCAACAAGTATTACTTTAAGAATAAAAGCTGTGCGACTTTGAAGAAAGACAGACTAGGAGGGGAAGGATGTTCTCCAGAAGAGGATTTGGCTAAATAACCTGGTTTCTAACTGTACAGAACATGATGGGGTACGGCTACAGACAGGATGGATACTTCTGTATAAATAGTGAAGCAAAGACCTTGGGATGATGGGCTGCTATCAACAAAGACAAATAAAATTAAAAAAAACACCAAGGACAGACAGGAAGTACCCAAACTGGACTAAAAGAG
Source organism: Jordanella pulchra (assembly GCA_034780135.1). Classification (NCBI taxonomy): domain Eukaryota; kingdom Metazoa; phylum Chordata; class Actinopteri; order Cyprinodontiformes; family Cyprinodontidae; genus Jordanella; species Jordanella pulchra. Next base: position 4,293 of record JAUZNJ010036498.1, read on the forward strand.
GTTTGGGGTAAAACTATCTTTTCTAAAGAAAATCTCTGCAGAGTGTTAGAAAATCTGCAAAAAGATCCAGAGCAGGTAAGATAACTGCTAGGAGTGACAAAGCCATCAAAGATATTTCTATAATTAAAAATCCCAATAAAAACATCTTCCAAGGCCCTTTCCACAAGCAATGTTTCAACCATGCTGAGGAACCATATTACTGTCAAAAGAGATCAAAAGAGTTTCGATCTAAAGTCAGAAACTTCATCTAACGGAAATCTACTGATAGCTTGAATAAACTTAACAAAAGCCGTTGAAGCTAATAAAGTATTATTAATTTTTCTATTTACTAATGAAAGATTTCAAGCACAAACTTTAGTGACAGGTTGACTTAGTAAACTTGCCTAAGACTGCCCGACGTTGTTCTCTCATTAGAACAAAGAGCGTCCAATATTCACCCGTTTAGGTTTTACAGCTTATTTGGCAACCTTTGACCTTTTCATTTCCTCCTGCTCTACAAGAGTCAAGGTTTGTATTTCGCTGCCAGCAGAACATACAACGTGTTTGTTTACCTAAGCGGGGCGAGGATGCAATATCTCACAAAGATACCAAGGCCATAAACCAGTGTCAGCTTCAGACTGATGTACTGGAAATCATTGTTGGTGCGCGTCAGTAGATTCCAGGATACCAGCTCCTCTGAGGTGAACCGTTGAGTTACCTTTAATTAAAACATAAATAAATAAGATAATAATATTGAAAATAAAAGCCAAAACATGCATGGATGGAATTTTTTTTAGCTTGAAACCCAGTGACTAAAGGTTAAGTGTACCTCATCGTCTACAATGCTCTCAATTCCCCTTCTAGTGAAATAGAAACAGTCGCTAAGCGTGAAGTCTCCTCCTTCTGGCGGTTTGGGTCTACTGCGTCTCAGTTCCTCCAGCTCTTTCTCCATAGAGCCATGTTCCCTTTGAATGAGTCCTAACACAGAAACAAACACAGATAAAATAGTCAAAGTCAAACTCAATCAACTGATAGAAATCTGGAACGATCCCTCTCTATAGCTCCTTGGAAAATCCTAATAGGTAAAGAAATAAATGCATTAAAAGGAAAATGAAAAGACAGAAATGCTTATTCAAACATAATTTGAGAGAAGGCAAGTTTATGTATCTGGCACATGTAGGCAGTGAGACAATTTAAAGTGCTGCACTTGAGAAAAAAAAGAAAAACTAGACTGAGGTGCAGGGATGAAACAATTAATCGGATTATTGAAATAATCATCAACTAATTTAGTAATCGATTAATCATTAACTGGAGTATAGTGACTCTAAAACATACCATTAGCTGACAGATCCCCCCACTTAGAGCAGAATTTATACTCAAATTGTAAAAAAGTATATAAATACTTGTATGCAAGATTAAAAAAAACTTGTTTATCTGTCAAAAGTTTTACTTTCACCTGGTTTAATTCTGTTAAAAATCTTCTTTCGTGAATCTTTTACTATCTGATTATTAATCAATTAATTGAAAAAAATAATCAACAGATGAGTCGATTAGCAAAATCATCGTTAGTTGCAGCACAACTAATTTCATAAAGAAAAGAATTATACATGAAGAGGTAAAAACAAGACTTTAAAATCTTTTCCACCCGCACATGCTTCTGGTGACATCACATAATGCCACTGGTGGGACTTTTTCTTTTTTTTCACTACTTTTCATATGGTTTCTTAATTAGCATTTGTTTGCATTAAAGGTGCATTCTGCACAACTGCAGTGATATTGAGCGTTTTGTGTGGACATTGCCTGCGTTTCAGGAGGTTATCTGCATATTACGCCTCTCATGATGCCACTGACTTAAACAGAAAGCTTTTGCAGCTTTTATTCTTCATTGGCTGTGAAAAAAAAAATGCATCACTTGATAGTATCTTTAAAACAATGCAGGCATTTAGACCACTAATGTATTTAAGACAAGAAATAAAAAAAATGCAAATATTTATTATTTGAAGATGCAAGTAGAAATAGTTTACAATGGAGGCACTCAATAATACTTTCTGTTGGAACATAGCTGAAATTAGAACTTTCTATAAGATATATTAGCAGTTAACCTCGAATCACAGACTGTATACTGCAAACCAATCTAAAAGTCCAAAACCTGAAGTCTGTGTGATAACGGTCCTCATGTTTTCAGTGTGATGAAGACGGTGATTAAGCATTTTTTTAATTCAGCACTTCTTATCAAAATTTCACCGTATATCAGAGCCACACTTTGACCTTTGCAGAGGTCCAAAATGCAATTTTTGCTGACAGATATATTGTATTTATGTGGTAAAGTAGGGAATATAACCCCATGCAGTACTGTGTCAGATAAGGAGTTGAGTAATTTTGTTTTTCAAGATACAGTAAACAGAATTCCCAGAGCAACTTCCCCTTGCTGCAATTTGTGGGGTGTTAAATCTTGATCATTTGTATACACATCAAAATACATTATTTTGCATTGCATTACCTTGTTTTGTAAGGATTTAGAAAAATACTGCCAACCTTTGCAGTTATAACATTTCAACATGCCTGTCCAGACTTGCAATACAGAAATCCTGTATTGCAGCAAAGCAAAGACGAATTTGTCTCTAAATCTGCTTTCATGTCTTACAACCAGGAAGAATCACAGTGTCATATGTAATGTACTCACCGTTAGATGCGGCAGCATGAACCTTTTCTTCTTCTGCATTTGCTTTCTGTATTTTCAGAGTGGCCCACTGTGGAGGAGTCCTTGGTCAACTTTAAGGAATGCAAGATGTAGAACATCTTGATGATTTAAAGCATGTTTCCTCAAGCCACCATACCTCTAAGGTCTTTATCAAGATGGTCATGTAGGTTTCAGAGATGCCCAGAGAAAATCCAAACATGGCTGGGATCATGATGAGGCTGATAATGAGGTAGAGCCAAATCCTAAAGGCCCAAAGGACCCCTGCCCAGAAATCCTCCATCTTTCCGTTATTTCCCGAAGTTCCCCTGTGTTCACCAGATATCGCGTGTTTACCTTTGGGACGAGAGTAAAGAACAGCTCTTAATGTATACTTTTGGTTCACCCAGCGGTAAGAAAAACACATTGAACATCTATGTAATGGTGAAACAAAGGGAAGAGGGTTATTGAAACTAAAAGCATGAGATAAAATTGACACAAGCAGGTGATTTAAGCTTAAAAAAATCCAAAAGGTCAAATTACAATCAATGACACAGGACCGCTCAAACAAACACAGATCAATACTACATGTAACGCCTACAGAAAGTTAACAGAAACTACAGACAGCGCTCTTTAAGTCATTTATAGCTCATTCATTGTGTTAGTTTTCTGTAATCACCAGCAGCAAAATTGCTCAGATTACAAAAGATCGACTTACGTTCCTAGCTTTACTCCATGTCCCGTCTGTGTGAGAAGGACTGGGCAGCTCCAACAGAACAAACACGCCCATTTACTACTTGAACAAAGTTCACGGAGTTCCGGGGCAAACAGCGCCCCCCTGTGTTCAGTCAAGTAACTGTCAACCAGCATCAGAAGCTCTTCCAGAAACTCTGTGGAGGTTAAACAGGTGTATTAAAGCAAATCACAGAGATATAGCCATATATTTATTTTGGTCAAGGCTGCTTACAACCATCCATTGTCTTGTTCTTGCAGCGTTCTGGTTGGGGAGGGTAGTGGGGGTGGTGGGGGTCATTGCCGCTGGTTATGTGGTGGTCAATAGATGAGAGGAGGGGTACTTATCTTACGGAGGACAACAAAGAGACACAGGATAAACAACCATAAACAAACAAACTCATATCTAAGGGTAGTTTTGCTGAAAGCAACTCAAAACCAACAATGCAGTTTCTTTAAAAAAAAAAGACTCAACTAATTTTTAAGCCAGAAATATTATGTTATGCGCTATACCGTTATAAGGCTGTTAATTTGACAGATTTGCAGGAGACTACAACTGACAGCCTTTAAAATGCAGTGCTTAGAAATTTATTTTTCCACTCAAGCATTTGAGTGGGCAGTTGAGTTGCTGGGGAAAAATGGAGTAGAAAAAGAAAAAAGTCTGTTTAATAGTTTTAGTGAGACTCACAAGTCATGGATAGCAACAAGAGTCGGTGCTTAAAAACACAGCCCAAACAAACCTGGTAATGTATTACAACTATGGGATTGTTTTTGTTAAGCCTACTCATACACTTTAGAAAAATGTCTAACAGAGCTCAAGAACTAGACTGCTTCTCAGACATCCAAAATATTCTTAGATGGAGATCAATTTTCTATACTGGAAGAAGACTGGAAAAACACAGACTCCCAGTTGCTTGATGTCCAGTTTCTCCAATATCTGATCATTTGAGGAACTATATAATTTATACTATCGGTCCATTGGGTTTTATCAAATTCAAGGCCCGTAAAACCATCTATCAGTGAATTTAAGACACTGCATGCTTTCCTTTGCTCAAACTTTTTATGGAAATGCTGATTAGATTTCAAACAGGATTTGGCACCTAACCACACTTTCAAAAGCACCACTACCCAGGTTTAATGATCATGTTATCACGTTGCACGGTTTGCTAGAAAACTGACTAGATCTAAATCCTTCAGAGAATCTAAAAAGTCTTGTTAAAGGAATTTGAACCACAGAGTCGACAATGAAGCAATCTGAGCTGCCCACAGGCTGATTCCTCCTGCCATGCAGCATTAATAGAAAAGTATATGCAAAAGGAGCTTGACCAAGCATTAAGCATAAACCAATACAGGAAAAGGTGCTTTTTTTTCCCTTATTTTATTTTCAAGTTATCTAAAAACACCAATTTATATTTTTCAGCTGCAAACCAAAAATAATCAAAATAAACACAACTACACACTTGAATAGTTATTATTTTGCAATTACTTAATTCATACAAAATATATGCATTTCACTATCTAAAGTGTATTACTGAAATTAGTATGCATTAAAAATGAATAAAATAAGATGCAAGTGACCCAACAATTATACTTTTTCTCAAATTTTACTGTTTCAGAAAATGTGATATTTTTTATGAAATCCTTTAGTGACAGGGGAAATATCAATTGGATTGATTCCAGGAGTTTTTATCAAGAAGAATATCAGATTTATGCAAAACATAGATCGTTTCTCATAGGGGTTCAAGTTCTGGAGACGTTCCTGGCCCTGGACCCTAAAGGCTTAGGTCTTTAAGCAACGTACCTGTTTCAGGTTTCCTTTACTCATTCCTTCTTAATGCAAAGTTGAACTTTGTTTATGCTTTGTTACCCCCCTTATTACTAGTGGTGATTCAGGTAAAACTGTGAGTGATCATCTTTTTTTTGGACAAGGGCCCATTCTTCTGAAGCCAAATTCTGGTTCTTCCTGTCTGATGTCCCTCTGTTTTGAATATCTTTCTGACAGGTGGGACTTCTTTTCTGCTCTTTTTAACAACAGTAATTACCTAGCTTCCCCAGGTCACTGTGTGAGCAGAAGATGGAATCAAATGCACTGAACTGAGTTATCTTTTAAAAATAGTCCTGGTACTTGCTGACTCTCTTTACCTTTGTGTTAGCCAAGGAACGCCTCTCCTTGACAATGATTTGTTGAAGGTTTGATTTCTGACAGCAGCAGTATTGTTCCCTTTACATCCCTTTGATTCAAAATGATGAGGAAGCATTTATTTCCTTGGTGTAATCAGGGATGGCGCAGACAATGCTTCTCTAATTTCTAAATTCTGACAAAAATTAGAGAAGTTGCCATATCGTCATGGCCTTTAATATTAGCTGTCTGTGGATTGTTTACATCGATTTTATACTAAAATACATTAAATCGTGCCCTAGGGTTATTTTGTGGATGGACTGAAACACCGTGCAAATAAAGTTAGCATCACTAGGTACATTTCCGTTATCTTTTCTTAACTTTGTTATCAGTTTTTTGGTATCCTGTGACTCATTAAATCAACTTATTGACTTGCTAGTAACCAAGGTTGGTAAACAAACCACTGACGATGCTTCTCTAATTTTAGCATTCTAACAGAATTAAAGAAGTCACTTCTTTATATGAAACTTTTTAAAACCTGCCTTCTTTTTGTTGACACTGAGCTTATGATGAAATTAGTGCAATTTTTCTTTGGGATCATTTGGTGCAAATAAAGTTTGCATGATTAGGTGAATTTCCATTATCTTTTATTAACTTTGCAATCAGTTGTTTGACGTCTGATGACTCATTAAGTCAACTTATCAACTCAGTGTCAATTACTATCAGAAAAACTGAAGCAATAAGGTTTGCTGGAAACAAAATGTCTTTGAGTCTAGTAAGGTCTACTTAGACATCAGCTTGCGGTGACCTCAATGTTAGCTTTGCATGAGTTAAGATGTTCATTTCAGATGTATTCTAAAAGGAAGATTGCAGAAACTGAAATACTATACAAGATGATTTCAGCATGCAAAACTCTAAAGAAGCCTGCACAAATAGTCGTTCCTCTATGCAATAAACCAAGCTTAACATACAGTAGCCGTGACTTAACAATACTTACTATGGCAAAACTCATGATTACAAAGGAAAAAAAAGGTTGCTGGTACTTGTTTTCTTTGAGCAAAACATTGAGTTGTCTCATCAGCGCTATAACAAAAGCTGGCTGGATCATTTTACATGTGCTGTAAAATAAATTAAATAAACAAAAATAAGGAAAACTATCACATTTTAGTAACATTAATGGATTTTGAAATAAACAAACTCCCCTTTTTAAAGCTTTATTTTACTTTTAATATCCTAAACTTTAAAACATAAACAAATGAATGTTAATCACTTTCTTAACAGTCATAGAGAGGAAATTATCAGAATAAATCAAAACTCCTATAAATTAGCATAAACAAAACAAAAGAAGCCACCCCCAGGTTAAATTTTAATTTGACAAAACATTTTCACATAAGAAATATTTGGTGGTAAAAATTTCTTCACCTGTTTAAATGAAGACTTTAATTTTGTACTTATTAAACCAAATATAAGAAGATATCAGGTAATAAATCCAATGAACTAGTGGATCCAATTATTTACTTAAAACAATGGTTGCTTACTAGTTATTTTTATCATAGGAATAAACTCTTTAACCTTGGCCTTTAGATACCACAAAACCTTCATTGATATAGATAAAAATAAATAGGCTCAGACAGATTACTCACCACAACAGTGAGGCCTTAATGAGGAGTGCGTGTAGTCGTGGGTCAAAGCCTCTCTCCCACCTAAAACTAACAAAAGACCTTGATCATTTTCCAGGTTTAGAGATTTTACAGTCTGATTAACATTAGTGTAACAGGGGAACTTAAAGGGGCTTGTTCCTGTTCGGTATTTGTGAGCAATAGGAGAGCTATTCATCCTGGAATTGAACAGCATCTAAAGAGCAATATGGAAGCAAGTAGAAATGTGAGCACAGATTATTGATATATCCTTATAATTGTTTATCTAAAAATGCCTAATCTATTTAAACAGTAAAACTTTATTTATTTTTTGAGCTTTTTACGGCACTAGTGGCTCGTTTTTCTGACAGTAGGCTGACAGGAAAGGGGGTATGA
>JAUZNJ010036500.1:0-11830 GCA_034780135.1 Jordanella pulchra
ATTTATCTCTGTTTTCTCCTGCATCAGTCAGAACTGATGAAGTCTCTTGGATGAGAGGCGAAACGTCTTCTAGAAAATTTCACCTCAAGTTGCCTAAACTGAACTTTCCAAGCTTGCCCATGACCTGGATGACTGAGAACCTTCACCGATATATTCCATTATGTTTGCTCTTTTGCTCTCTTTCAGATGCATTCAATCTTGCTTATTTTCTGTTTTTGTTGTCTGTTTTTGTTTCTTGTGCTTGTGCATTTGTCTTCTGTTAATTTTTTCAATCTCTTTTAATTCCATAGAAATTGAGAGAATCTTTGTCTGCAGGAATAGTAGTGCAAATGGTTTCCCTCGTAAACATTTTTGACTTTACTTAAATGTAGAAACTAATCCAGAGAATACCATCAACCAGGGTAACAGGAGACTGGTACCTACAGCAGTCTGTGGTTGAAATGCTTGTAACACACTGGACAGGTTGCCAGTCCATCACAGGTTAACATAGAAAACATACAACCACCACACACACTCTCACACAAAGGCAATTTAAAGGCATTAGTTAATCTTGTAGTATTTTTTTTAGAAAGGGGAGCAATTTTAAGTTATTTTTGTTAAGTTATCCTTAATTTAATTTAAGTGTAACTTTAAAGCAATCCTAAGCTGTCAAAATCTCCACAGTACTTGAGCCTGGGAACGAGGACAACTGCATCAACTATACAGCTAGAACTTCAAAGGAGTGGTCTGCATTAAGGCATGTGTGTTAGAATGGCTCATTTAAAGTCTGAATCTAAGTCCAATTAAAAAATTGTGGCAAGACTGAAAAAATAGCTGTTTTCTAATGTTAACCACCCTGTCTGACTAAGTCTGAGCTATATAATACACATTTCTAACTTTAAATGTGTGAAGCATACTAGGATACAACCCAAACGACATCAAGCAGTGAAAGTTAGTTCATTGGTACTGGAAAAGGGAACTGAATACAAATGAATACTGCAGTTTTTCCATATCATTTTTAAAAAATGAAAACTAAGATAAAAAAAACGTGTCCTTCTCCTTCCATTTCAAAATTCTGCTCTATTTTAGGTTTGCTTATCACATAAAATCACAATGCAATTTAATGTGTGCCTGTGCAAGTTCTCCTTCTCCTGGGTCATGGCAACCACAAACAGGCAAAATTTACTATGATTTGTGGTTGTAACATAAAAAAGTATGAATACTTTTAAAATGTTATAAGATACTGTATGACTTTATAAAATAATAAAAAATAAGAAAATTTCTATCTAAAGAAAGGTGATCATTAGTTAATTAAAGTAAGGAAAATATTGAGATCAACTAAAATTTCTGTTAGAATGTTCAAAAAGATGTACGTATCAACAGAAATTTGTATCATGTGTTCATGCGGCTTATTTTTGTTCCTGTCTATCCTGAATAACGTTTTTTTTTCCTATTGAGCAACTTATTCATCAGTCACTAAGGCTCCCACAATCAAGCACTCATATATCGACACCCATCAGGGGGTTTGCTCCACATTTGATTCAGACACAGCATTTTCCCCCACACAGAGCAATGAACTGAAGTGTGAAATTATGTTCACATGCTTGCGGTGTGTGTTATTAAGAGGTTACAAACCCCCAAGTCCATTTTTAGCGTTCCTTTAAATTCTGTGTGGATAAACTGTTCTTAGCAACAGTTACTATGCCTACAAGGCTGCCAAAGATTCATCAAAGTCCTGCAGAATCTCTGGCTATGCCCAAGATGGAGAAAAAAAGAGCCAAGGAGATCAAATTGGAGAGAGAGCAGCCTAATGTCAACAACATATCTACCTGGATCAATAAGAGAGATGTAATAGATTGTTTCGTCTCTTTTGTGGAAGATAAGACAGAAAGATGTTCTGAACACCCACTAAGTCCAGGTACTTCGAGGGTGTATTTAGTTGAGAATACCATGTTCTGTCTACCTGTTTTCATCATGCCACATCGCCCTGTGCGGATAAATTATGACTATGTAATTTAGCTTGCTTGACTACATGTGTGTGTGTGTGCTAGGGGCTGGTGAGCAGGGGAAGAGGGGAGGGAGCCATATGCTGGGCCATATGGGTCTGCAGGGGCTCTGCTCTGTCTGCCTGGGGGAAAGTAAACATCTCTGAAACACACACCAAAACACAAGTTTACAGCAAGCCAAGTTGCTTCTGCTGATGACACCATTTGATAAATCCTCCCTACTCCCTGAGAGGCCAGGAGGGGAAGAAATGGCCAGAGGCTAACAATGTACTGTCTTGCAATTACAAGCATGCTCTGCAATGATGTGCAACAAATAAAAGTGAGCAATCAGAAGAAATAATAACACAGCAATGCACAAAAACAATAAATAGACACAGTGGTTTATGTTGTTAAATTGAATCAATCCAATATAAATACAGTAGCACAAAAGGTTAATGTCAAATCTTTGTGCATTAGTTGGTTAGATTAAGTATAAGGAAATTAATCATGGGCAGTATTAATTATGTTTTATTGTTCCTCTCCCAGCATGTTGGTTCAACTGTTTGCTTTAATGACTAACTAAGCTGCAAGCAAAGAAATGCTGTTTGTGGGTTTCGATAGAGTATTATCCAACAATTAACATGTTTATTAAATAATCAAATCTTATAAATACAAGTTTAAAGTCAACGGCAGCATATTTTCAGCATAAGTTTTTACAAAAACAAGACAAGGAAAGTGAATGATTCAAAACAAAAGGCAAAAATAGACTTTTAAACTCACCTTTCACATCTAATCTAATCTGCCAAGAAGTAACAAAGAACATGATGAAAAAATTGAAAAAGGAAACAAACATGCTAATATTTGAGTTTTTCTTACTTTTAATTAGAAATGCATGTTAAAATATGTCAATTGATTGATAGGTTGGTGGGCTAAATATCCAAACTCTACTTAGTTAGTGGAACTGTTGAAGTATAAAGGTTGCTAGCATGCTTGTTTTCACTTAATTAAACAGAGATTCTAGTTGCATCAGCTGGTGGTAAATATTGAATGTTGGGCCCTGAAAGGCTGAGTTTGACTGTTTGTTGCTCACAAACAGGGGAAAGTTGTGACCTTTATTTGATTGGCTTTTTCTACCAAAAGTCGGCATGCAGTACCTGAGACAGAAAAACAGGGAAAACCTACGCAGCTAAAATCACACAGAACTGTAAACACAATAAAACTTTTTTTTAACAATACTATCTCTGTTTACATGTGTGCTTAAAATATCACATTCAAAGCTTTATTTAACAGAGTAATAATGATCACAACCAAAAAAAGCAAAAGCAAACAAAACAAAAACGACTAACATCATAGAACTGCAAAATGGTCCCACTAATCTGCAACATATGAATCAGTGCTTCAATGTTTCCTTTGTGTGTCTGTTTCTGTCATCTCGCAACCCCAGTCAGACTTGGCAGATGGCTGTTCACACTGAGCGGCCATCTTCTGAATGGTTCTTCTGAAGGTTTCCTCCAGTTGAAAGTGAGTTTTCCTCTCCATTGTCACTGTATGCATCCATGGTGTGACTATTTGCTGTAGAGTCAAGACAATGCACATGTTCATACAAGACTAGCAAATCCTGTAAAGTCAGTGACTGGATGTAACTAACTTGGTTTTCATATAAAACTTGGAAACAAACTGTTCGTACGGTTTGATTGAACCATCTCCTTGAGACAAGTGCCGTCAAATAATATCTGCTGGGAAATGACGCTTTAAAAACAAACTGACCTGAATTGATTCTAATTGATTTATATTAATTATATTAATATATGTTATTAATTTATATCAAATATGTTAATTAATATTATTTAACTATGATTCCGCTTATTACAATCTATAACTTGGCCTATAGATGTCAGCATTTTCCCCCACAGCTAATCCTCTAACATTTTGACTATTTGAAGAGTAAGAGGGTGCACATAATATTTTAGTATATAAGGTAAAACTAGATTTTTATATACATTGTATTTAAACATGCATTACATTTTTCAACCAGAAAAGTAACAAGGCTAACATTTTTCTATTTCACATTTGACGACTCCCAAAAGATTTTTTTACACAAACAGAAGAATGAAAGAAAGAATATTTATATTTATGCTTTTTTATTTCAGAGATTTACATGCAGTCAGATTACTTCGCCTTTTAACAATTTGGGGAAGATGATGCTGTTGGTTAATGTATTTTTAGTTAATTATAACATTTGAATTTAATGTAATAAAATTAAAATATTAATTTGTGAATAACTAGGATGAGAATCTGTGGACTTCAAATTGTGAAGATCTTTAATCCTCCAGCCTGATAATGAAAGTCTTTGACAATTAAAAACATGAGAAGAAATGACCTAATAATAAAAATTATGTAACAGGCATGCAAAATGCTAGCTAAAATATTCACTTTGTACAGATTAAAAGGTAATTCTAACAAATACAAATGACAAGTAGCTATGTAAACTTCAAAAGGTTAAAATACCTGTCTTAGTATAGTAGTCTGCAGTGAATGTAAATATCTGGTTCCAACTATCTCAAAACAGTAAAATAAAAGCATCCAGGTAGTGTGGAAGCCAACCTTGGCAGTATTTAATGAAAAAGTATTGCAAGCTCAATTTGCTTAAATTACTCAACACAGAGAACTGGAAGCTATGTTTATTGAGTGAATTCTAGACGAAGGAAAAATCCATTAGAGGGGCAGCAAGAGACTTACCATGACGTTATGGGGAACCACTGAGCAGCTGTGACCGAGTAATGGGGTAAACTTTAGCACTTGAGTATGCTTTTAAAATGCCTCCACTGTAAAACAACTTCTAATGTCAACAACATCTGCCAGTAGCTTAAAGAAATTTTCCCTTTTTGTGGTCCACTAGAAATGTCAAACCGCCTAAGGTTATTTGTATTTAACATCTGCATTAATGAGAGAAGGATTTTGCTGCAGGTTAAATTCAGTCCCATAGGTTCAGGGTTATCCTGGTGAGTCAAATTATTTTATATAAAAAGAAACTGGCTCATTAGTAAAGGAAGGTATCTCAACAAATAACCTTAAATGTATTTTTGTGTTGCGTCTTATTTGTTTAAAACTATAAATGAGTGAGATTAATTAATTTTCACTATTCAAAAAAAGGTTTCTAAAATATTCTGCACAAAGAAAATCATGATTTGATTTAAACCCGAAAGTCTTTCATTTTAATTTGACACTTGTTGAAAAAGATAGGTTTTAGGTTGCTTCTTCCAAACAACAAAATTTCCACTGTTTTTTTACTTCATCTGACCCATTGCATCGAGTACAGAGAAGAAAGTCATAGAACAGTTGATTGACTGGAACACTCAGACAGTTCAGGTCGGCGGCAGAAACTGCACAGCCAGGGAGCTTTTTACAGCTCATTACAGACCGGAGTCCCAGGGGTTTCTGAAGTGACTCCCTATCCATGTTTCTGTGTTTCTGTTTGTGTCTGTCTTGTTTTAGAAACTGAAACGGGGTAAAAAGACACAGGATAAAAAGATACATATCAAAGCTACTGAGAGCAACAATAATTCACCCAGCCAATTAGAAAAGCTATATTTCCCTAAGCCGTATTTTATATAACATAACTGTCTGGTTACCAGACTAAAACAGTTCAGCAGATTTCTCAACATTTTAAAGGAAATATTTGTGTGCTTCTCATTTCTCTCTCTTACACCTTTCTCACTAGCTTCATAACGCTATATTTCTTTTATCATAAGCTGATAGCAAATGGGGAGAAAAACAAATTGAAAACGTGAGTAACACAAACTTTCCATCACTTTTCATTTAACCCAAGATGTGAATGCCATTTAACCAGCAGATTTAAAGAACAGCCACCTCATTTAGCATGACATTAGAAGACCACCATTAGGAGTGGCTGAATAAACTCCAGTGATAAATGAGAGGTTTATAAACATTCTGTTCTGCTTGACTAAGGTCATTATGCTTAAAAGGCCATTAGCTGAGCACTCCTGAATGCATTGGCCAGGCTTCAATGCGACACACATCAGTTAGCATTAACTTTGGCTTGCAGAGTCCTTGTCATGAGCCAAAGGGAAATTTAAAATAGTTCACAAATATAGCTGCCTTAATGTTAAGTTTACAAAAGTAGGGCCAAATTTGAATATGTGATTTAGAAAAGGACAAAACAACGTGTTTGGTACTGATATTTATTCTTGCATAAAGTTTATTCAATTATTTGCTTTCAGCAAGAAAAATAAAGACAAATCATATTAAAGCTTTCTTCATTTTAAATGAATTATAGGATCAGGAAGTCAGAGGGGAAAGGAAGCATTAGAAAAATAGAGTTCATTTATTCTCTGTAATAGAGATGGTAGAGCTTATGGCTCATAAGCTATTTTAAATGTTTTTTCTCTTGCTTCATTTTTGATTTTAAGTCCTATCAACAAAGTTGAACCCATCTTTGCAGAACACAGAGTGTGAAACGTTACTGTTCAAAGGGGGAAAATGAGGTTATAGGACTAAAAGGAAGAACAAAAACTATTTGATCATGACCAAAAATAAAGTTATATACCCCAAGTGTACCTTCTGATATTGTTTTGATAGTCCTTTTTGAGATTAAAAAGTATTTCCAGCACTGGTTAAGAATAAAAGTATGAAACAGGCCTGGAAAAAAATACTGTAATGGTACCCTTAACTTAAATTTAGTTTCATAACTACAATCAAATGATTCCAGAGTTCTGCTCCTCTCAGCAGATATTTTTACCATCTCCTCGTGGGCAAACTGCTCCAATTGTCTCAGGTATGAAGGCTGACTTTTCCATACAGCATGTTGTAGTTCCTTGCAAGGATGTTCAATAGGATTTAGGTCAGGGTTCATAGAAGACCACTTCAGAGACTTGTGTTCTTTTCTCAATATGTTTGTTTCATTTTTCCATCTGTGAATATAAAGCGAATGTGCCTTGGCAAAAAATTCTCTTTTTGTCCCATCGGTCCAAAGGACACACTCCCAGAAGCTTTTTTGGCTGGTCAACATGTAGTTTTAAATTGCAGTCTGGCTTTTTTATCATTTGTTTTCAACAATGACGTCCTCCTTAGTCCTCTCCTATTAAGTCCACTTTGGCTTAAACAACAAATGATGGTGCGATCTCATACTAATGTTCCTTGAGCTTAAAGTTCACCTTTAATCTCTTTAGAAGTCTTTTCTGGGGTTGTTTGTTACCATTTGTATTATCTGTCTATTTGATTGGTCATCAATTTTCCTTCTGCATCCACATCCAGAGAGGTTGGCTACAGTCCCTTGGATCTTAAATATCAGAATAATATGTGCAGCTCTGGGCTGTACGGTGGGGCAGTGAGAAGGTTCTGGGTTTGGTCCCGGGCTCAGGTCTTTCTGCATGGAGTTTGCATGTTCTCCCCGTGCATGCATCGGTTCTCTCTGGGTACTCCGGCTTCCTCCCACAGTCCAAAAACACGACTGGTAGGTTAATTGGCATCTTTCGGTTGTACTTAGGTGTGAGTTTGTGCGTGCATGGTTGTACGTCTTTGTATGTCTACTGTATGTGTTGCCCTGCGACAGACTGGCTTTCTGTCCTGGGTTTACCCTGCCTTATGCCCATAGTTTGCCAGAGATAGGCACCGGCCCAACCACGACCCTGATGGATGAAGAAGGAGAAGATGGATGGATGGATGTGCAGCTGTGGTCACGGGAACATCAAGCTGCTTGTACATGGTCTTATAGCCTCTACCTTTAAGATGATTGTCAATATTTTTCTGTTTAATATCCTGAGACAACGCTTTCTCTCACTTAAGGTGGTTCATGTTGAGTGTGGTACACATCATGTCACCAAACAGTACAGTAATAACCGGTAACCCTAATCATTTTTGTCCAGGCCTGTTTCCTGAGTTTGCTTTTAAAATCCTTCTTTTAAAGCATGGTTGAAAAGCAATGCCTGACTTTCACTTAATCATTTTAATATTTTTTTTTGCTTCATTTTTAATTTTTATAATTTTTTAAAATTAAAAGTATTTCTTTAAGGGTTTTGCTTTCATTAAACAAGGGGTAACAACAATTGTGCCGATCAGTGTGTACACACAAAAGTAATAATAAATAGAAAAATTCTATGAACAAGCCTAGACAAACATTATAGTACCCCTAGAAAAGACTGGAGATATTGTGACCAAAGGGACATCTTAAATCTAGGTGTGTCCACAAATTAGCATCACAGGTGTCTACAATCTTGTAATCAGTCAGTGGGCCTAAAGGGCTACAGGTAGTCACTATGCTACTTGGTGACATGGAAGATCAGGGTCATATCGCATCATCATTTGTTTTTTCTTTCATAGTGTACTTCTAAGGAGGACGTCATTGTTGAAGACAAATCGTTAAAAAGTCAGACTAGAATTTGTCAAACTACACGTTGGCAAACCATAAAGTTTCAGGGAGAATGTCCTACGGACAGATGAAACAAAAGTATAATGTTTATCGAAGGCGCATCAGCTCTATGTTCACAGATGAAAAATAAAGCATATCAAGCTCTTTTATGTTTTGGGGCTGCTTTGCTTCATCTGGCATAGGGTGTCTTGAATCTCTGCAGGGTACAATAAAATTTTAAGACTATCAAGGGATTCCAAAAAGAAATGTGCTGCCAACTGTAAGAAAGCTCGGTCCCAGTCGCAGGATAATGACCCAAAACACACACTCCAAAACATTTAAGAATGGTAAAGAGGAAAACATTGGTCTATCCTGAAAATTCCTTCTATGCACCCTGACCTATATCCTATTGAGTAACTTTGGGAGGAGCTGAAACAGGCTGTCTGGAAAATGCACCATTCTAACCTGAGACAACTGGAGCAGTTTGCTCATGAGGAACGAACCAAAATACCTGCTGAGAGGAGCAGAAATCTGGAACCATTTGATTGCAGTGATTGCTTAAAAAGGTTGTGCAACAAAATATTTAATTAAAAGTAGCATTTTTTTTCCCAGGCCTGCATCATGAGTATATTTTTCAAACACTATTATTGAAGCATGGTTAAAAATAATGTGAGACTTTAATTTAGTGATTTTTAGATAATATGTATTTATTATATCTTTTGACATATTGAAGAGTATTTCTGTGACCCTTGTAGGTTTTTATTTCATTAAACTAGGGGCACCAACAGTTTTGTCCAGGTGTGAAAAAAGAAACATTATAGCCAAAGCTGTAATACTCCATTTGTGAAAGTAAAACTATTGGGCTTCTTAGTACTTGGGCAATAAGTATGAGAGCTAAATTGCCGGAGAGGACACATAAAAAGTATGCCTTGTTGTAGTGATTTGCTGTAATGTGATTTACTGTTTTTTTATGCTGTAAACAAGCTGTTAAAATAAACTATCCACTTTTTACCCTTTTTTCGACTCACATGAGCTACTAACTAAAGCAGTGCTTTAAATACGAACTTCTTCCGCTTTCCTCCGATAGCATCATGTTGCACATTTGCTGGAACCATCAACTGGCTTCACTTGAATAACCTTTTTACTCTTGTATGGGACACTTAAGTTTAGTCTAAAATCTATTTTATATTAGATTTAAGAGGATGTCTCCCGGCAACGGCATGCACAGGCAGATTTCATAAAGTGAAATATAAAATCTGATCATTAACAGCTACTACACACTTATGCATTTTTAATTTATTCTTGTGATTTAAGCTTCTCCAGCTTACCACTTCTATTGTATTTTCATTTTATGAACTTAACCTTTTCATGACATCAGCTTTCACCTGTTGTACCATGTTAAACACAATAAAAGATAGAATGTTTGACAATGCTTCAAGCACAATGAAAGCTACCCATAAAATGTCATTGTTAACTAAAGAAAGACCATGAGTGTGTCATTCCAGACAAAAGGAATATTAAGTTGCAGTGAATCCAATCAACTGGCTGGAAGCAATTTGAGTTCTGTTCACATGCGTGTGATTACCCTCGCGATGTCATTCGTGATTACGGTAATTAGCAAATCATAGGATAAGATCAAGCTTGCCATTCTGCACCCAGATTTTAAGGCAAAAAGACATGCACATCAACATCTATTCAGCCCATTATAGGGTGTGTGTGGAAAAAGAAACTTGCAATCCAAATGTCAGTGTCTTGCACCTAATGTCAACCCTGGATATGAGGCATTTGGTTGCCTGGGACCAAATCTACTTCTTATATAAATCAGATCCTAACAAGCTTTATTTGGCCTTAATGGTCTTAAAGACCTCATACAGCCCTGATGAAAGATTGACTATCTAACTAACAGCGTCAATGCAAACTTAAGAGCCATTGGCTATCAGGGTATGCATTTAGAAGAGGAAGAGAAGGTGATTTGTTTGGAAGAATCTCATAGGAATTTCTGTGTGAAGGTTTGCCCACAAAAAGGCTGTGATTGTGTGCTTCTTTCTGAGCTGAGGGCGAAAATGTGTTTCCAGTCCACAAGGCTTAAAGCAGGAAACAAGAGGAGAATTGCAGTCACCCATGAAACAAAACATATAATTTCTTTCTTCTCTTGCTGTTTCTACACTTTCCTGCAGAAGACAGTGATGCATCACCTTATCTAAAATTTGATTTGACAGCTCCAGTAAATACTGGTGGGTCTTCTGAGCACAACCCTATACAAGCTGAATGGGTCATACAACTAAAAGTTTGCTGTAACTTCAAGCTTAATTAAAAAAAAAAAAAGAAAAAGAAAACTGTTCAGGAAATCCTGTGCTACTTAGTTTTAGAAAGGAAAGCAGGTTTATTGCTTTTATTTCTGCTGTGTGATCTTGCAAATATTAAGCCAGGGAGAGAAGATTGGTGAGATTAGATTTTAAGCGGACCAGTGCTTTAAAGTAAATCAACTGGCTAATCAAAATGATAAAGCTAACAGGCTGGTAAATTGCATGCTTCTTTTTATGTGCCATTTTAACATACCTAACTATTCCTGATTGATACATGGATGAGTTTATTAACAATATCATTATGAAAAAAAAACGCTATTTATAAATTCAGGGGAAAAGGAAAACTGGACGAAAACAATTAGTCAGTATAAAACTATTCCATATGGCTTCAAATTTAAAGCTAAGCCAAGTCATGGCAATTTTTTTGTTTTTTGAATTACCAGTGCTTATCCCAAACATTGATACATTACAGCAGATGAAGTAAAACTGAAAAGCCAAACCCACAGAAAAAGCAAAAGTTCACTTCCTCAAGCAACTCTATGATCTACTTAAGCGTTAGTTTCCATAGTATTATAGCTATGACTCTGTTTTACATCTCCCTATTTTATGCAGTATGTGATGTGCCATGATGAAAAAAATATATTAGAACCACGCTTATTTTCTTTGATATCTTATCCTAAAGGTATGCTGTAATGCCTGAAGAACATCAAAAAGAGAAAACAAGGATGGTCTATTTATGTTTCCTTTTTAACAAACACTTTTACTTTGTACAGATTTTCCATCCTTTTAAAATGTTATATAATGCTAGATGCTCAGCACTTGCATTACCGCCTGTTATTACCAGGGTAACTAGTGGCATTGTGCATGTTTACCATTAAAACCTTCTCCTAAATATCATCGGACATAGAATTTTATTCTACACCTGTTGATGGTTTCCCAGAATAACATTCTCACATATATATAAATAAAGCACAAAGTATAACGCATTTCTTGCATATCCATGTACAGTTGTGGTCAAAACTTTACATACACTTGAAAAAAACATGTCATGGCTGTCTTGAGTTTCCTATAAGTTCTACAAGTCTTATTTCTCTGTGATAGAGTGAAAAAACATGAAAAAAAACATTCATAAAGTTTGGTTCTTTCATAAATTTATTATGGGTCTGCTGAAAATGTGACCAAATCTGCTGGGT
>JAUZNJ010036501.1:0-11830 GCA_034780135.1 Jordanella pulchra
GGACCGGAACCAGAACCAGAACCTGAACCAGAACCTTATTCACTGTAATCCACTCAATAAACTGTTGAACCTTTTCCCTGTATCCGAATGGTGTTCTGCATATGGGTTCGAGCCCTAACCCAACATGACAATCGCTCCATTGTGATATTTGTGGCTTCATAATAAGAAAAAATGTTAGTTATTGTGTTTTAATTCAGACTCCAGCTCCATTATAAGTCTTAATTATGCTGTGATTCCCTTATCTGAGAGTAGTCATTCGCAGTTCTACTTAATAAACTGTACATGTAAAATATAAAGTTATGATTTTTTTCAATTATTAGGTAAATGCTTTAATATCACAACAGGTGAAACAGCTGTGTATGTTTTATGGTAGATGAGGGTACATCTCACCCTTCTATCTCCTTGTGTTTTCTAAGACAAGTCTTAAATGACTTGGAAATTGAGTTCTAGAGCTCCAATAAAACAGATACAGACAGAGGAGGAAAGAGGAGACTCGCTTCCCTCTCTGTTTCCCTCTCCATCAGACAAAGGCTGAACAACAAAGGAGGAGAGGTCCCTCACACAGGAAACACGTTTTCTCAAAGGGAATGAAGGTTTTTGAAAGTAAAGTCTCTCAATCATAGGCTGTTCTCCTCTGTAGGGATTACACCCAATAATTTTCTTTTTCAGTTCATATAACTTTTTCCACCGCAGAAATTAACACCTATAATGGCTGACACGTTCATCCAAGTACATTTTTAGTCATTGAGCAATACCCAGTCTTTCATATGAGACAATCAATGTAACATAGGTTGTTACATATAATATTACAGCACAGAGGGGACTTAATTATGCCATACCTTTGTATGACATTCTACACCACTGTCTCACCAGAATGGCCCCACAAGACTCAGACTAAAATTTATAGAGGAAATATGAATCAAGAAACTGCAGTCTAAGTCCCAAGGTACCCTGCTGGAGCATGTGGCTGCTGTTGAAATAAAAAATTATTTCAGATCAAAGGTACACAAGAGCAGATCACTTTTTAATATGAGAATAATGGCTGTACTGAGCGTGACCCACTGACTTTTCTTATCCAGATGTGAAGCCTTTCTGCAGAGCTTGTCATGTCAAAATGCAAACCCTCAGCTCAATCTCCTCAAAATGCAGTGTTGATTTTTCATGTAACCTCACTAAGAAGAGGTTTATAGTTGTTCAGGTTCAATGGACTAATGACCCTCTCCCCAGTCACAGAGTCGCCTCTAATATAATCTTTGAGTAATCGGCATGTATTGATTCCAGTATGTGGTGAGGAAAGCTATATTTAGGGTGTCTGGTCAACACACTCAGGTGTATGAAGAAAGATATTTCTAAAGAGGAATATAATGATCAGCTTGATTACTATTTGGATTATATAAGCTAAGAAAATGATTGAATATCCAGTTCTTGTTTGATTTAGATGGCATGCACAAGTCTGGCACACACAAACTCCTCAGATTACATCATTTATCAATTTTAGTTGCTTTTTTTCAGCTCATATTAACATTTTTTGCCTGACTTTCATGTCTTACCTGATAAACCTTTTTTTGAATACAGTCATGGTTTAATGACATTTTCCTTTAATAGATATTACACTGTAAATATTACAGTGACATACTATAGAGTACATCTCTCAAACAAATCTATATTTTTTTATTAGACAAAGATAAGCTGAGTAAATAAAAATAACTGGTTGCAAGGGATGATGTCATTAGTTAAGGCAAGAGACCTATCCAAAACCAACATGGTTACTAGAGTCCAGACATAGTTAAACTAAGAATGCTGTATTATCACCTTTAAAGGGCTTAGGATACTTGAAAACTCTACAACGTGACTAAATAAACACAGAGTAATGAAACCATTTATGGATTTTTTAAAATAAACTATTTTATCTTTAAGTAGTAAAACATATGTTAGTGGTATTGTGAAGTTGGCTGTTCCCCAGATTACAACTGCAATATCAGTGCGTGGAAAAAAGATCAAAATGTCTTTTTCTTGTGAAAATGTACAAATTTGCAATTAGTCAAAAAATGTATTTGTTTTTAAGTAATGCGAGTTTTATTTGGTTAATCATGCTCTGAATAAACCAATCAATTTTATTCAATCTTACTGGAGGCTGTTTTTGTGAATTTAATTGAAATTAGCAAATTTAGCAGGAGTAATTATTTTCCGTTTTTATGTGTGTTATCTACACAAATATAGTGTTTACTTGAACACTTACTGAAAAACTCTTGTGCCGTACACATGCTGAACGGGGGTGAGGGTGGGGTGAGGTATTCATCAACAGAAATGATCTGGAGCAATTTAGCAGCCTGGAAAGCAGGCAGGTTTCTCCTGCTGTAAGAGAATGGATGTTCTTTAAGTGCTGAAGAGTAATTCACTCGCAGGGCAAGTTGCCCTCTTTGAAGACAGATATGTGTGCAGAACCCCAGGGAGCATTAGCAGGCCATTTCAGAGGAAAGTCCCCTTTATTTTAATGCACTGCATAGATAGATAGATCGAAGCTGTGAAGAGCACAATTAACATTTTAAATATGACTATTTATTCAAACCAGATGTTTAGATGCACTATAAAAAGACATGGGACCTTTTTTTTCTTCAGGAATTAACTCTAAATCAGGCAAATGTTTTTGTTTTTGTTATGTTAGTAGGTAACAACTAGCTTAAATATTTAAAAATTCATTTTGGAGGGGAAAAAACAAAGACCTGATCTAAGCCTCAAAACAAAATTTATAGCCAGAGATCTAGGAATGAGCGTGAATAAGGCATCATACAGATCTGACTCTGTTATCTCTGTTTTGCTTGGAGGATTGGGTTGAAATTTCATTTAACTAATTAGAGAAGCTTGTGGAAGGATACCGAGTCATAAAGAACAGAATAAAGAATAAAGAATAACATTTAATCCTAGAAAAGACAAACTTCAGAGTTTAAATTACATTAAAACAACCCCCTTTTTATTTTTGTATTTAGTAAGATGAAATCACTCTAAGGAAAGATTTATTCCGATTTTGAGTTTAACAGTGTAAAATGTATTACTTATACAGCCTATTTAAATGTGTAGTTCCCAACAGCTGATGGTTCTACACAGCTTTCTCACAAGACTTAATGACTGTTAACTGGAGGATCCTAAACACAATTCTTTTCTAAAACAAAACCAGAAGGTGCAGGCAATAATAAAATCCTGTGTAAGAAAATAAAAAGGGAACAAATAGCGGCCTGTTTCTTGCTCCTGCTGGCAACCACAGATAAGGAAAAACGAAAAGAGCCCTTTTTGCTCATCAAGCTAAATTCCTTCGTGCACAGTGATGCCCTTAAATTGTGTGCAGTGGACCATTGTTTCCTGCAGAGTGTCCAGGGAGATAACTTTTCAAGAGCTAACAATGTCCTCTGCAGGCCAGCCATTGGTTGATTTCTAGTATAGGTGAACCAGGGTGGTGTTGGTTAGCAGCTGTCAAGAAGTGGTGTAATTGGACCCCATTGCACCATTAGACCTGCCCATTCAGCCTGTTATGATCGCTGTCTGTCTCTACTACACCTCTGCAGTCGCCGTCTCCATTTGACCCAGGGCGCTCCTTTCTACATGGTGACAGAACAGGCACTTAATGACTTTTCACGTGTCCACCCGCGATTCTCCAGCGTGTCACATTCCCCTGCGTGCTTTCTGATCTCTGATGTTCCTCATCCCAACAGGGGCATGAAGAGCTCTACAAAATGACAGAATGAGAAATAGCTGAATTATTTTGTTCTGTTTCTATACAGGTGATAGAAAGCTGAATTAGTGAAGGCCTCAAGAACGGGAAAGGTGGGAGTGCAAGGAGTGAGACTGCAGAGCTGGATGCGTGATCATGAAGAATTTTTTTAAAACTGTTAAAGTTCTGTCCTATTGTAACCACTAGCCTAAGTCATTTTATTGATTCAATATAATTGTCATGTCGGGTTTTAAATGCTTAGCCCACATGCAGAAGAAAACACTGGAGAGGAGTAACCAGATTAAGAGGTTTATTTTCCAGATGTCACAACAATAAGGAACATGTAAGGATGAGTGGGCCCAGAGAATAACGACGGCCTGCATATTCGGACTTCAACAGCTCACTGATGGAGAAGAGCAAAAGGGGGGAGTTCACGGAACGTGGGAAACGACTAGCAGAGAGAAGATCCATTGACTGCTTACTTGTAATGATGACTTCAGAGCTTTGAAGGGAGTCTGACTATGTCCAGGGTCTGGGTTCCTTGAGGGTTTAGAGGCAGCGGAGATGAGTGACGGAGAACAAGCGAGAGAGCTCAGGTTCAGCGGAGACACAGAGGATAACTCGACCACCAGCCGTGGGATCCAGGGAACGCTTGGAATCAATGAAGAGGTGAGTATGGAAACTCGGGGCAACCAATGGGTATCTTCCACGGTGTCACGAGGGGGGTTGAGAAACCTGAAGCAAGCCTGGGTCTCTCCAGAGGATTCAGGTCGACTGGGAAATCACCTGAAGACAGCAGAGGACACATAAAGATCACAAGGAGTTCTAGGAACCCTGGGAAATGTAGAGACTAGCTCAACGGGCTCAGAGATACCGAGATTGGCAAACACTCAAGCTCCGAAGGACTGGTGGCCCACTCCTAAAGTACTGCCAGCTTGATGAGCTAATGCAGCGTAGCTGTGATGGGCGATGACAGGAACCTGGCGCCATCTGGTGGTGAAAAAGTGGAACAGGCACACAGGAAATAACCACCCACAAAAGAGCCAGAACCCGGATCATGACCATAATAGATGAGCACGAGAACATGCTGGATAAAGATTTAGTTTAATGCCTGTGCCTTGAAGCCATTTTTGTTTTAGAAATTACAATTTTAGAGATGTTTAACACAGTCTTAGCTATGAAAAAAATGCTCAAACCATTAAAACTTTATGAGCATCATCTAATCCAAAACAAAGATTGTAGTACAACTGCAGACCTACCAAAACCTGGCTGTCAGCCTAAGATAAGGAAGCAAAGTGTTGTTCAGAGAACCAGCAGAGATTCACAGTTTAGGTGAACAAATCGGTCAAATTTCTCAACTACCATTAAGGTAAAGAGCTTTTCCTTTTTCACTCTTTCTTTATGGTGGAGTGGCAAAATGAAAGCTATTGTTGAAAGAAAGTCATAATATGACATTTACCACCAACCATGTAACAAACCTTTCAATGAAAGTGTTGTGGTCTGAACTCACCTTTAGAGGCTAGATTATGCAAGAGGCTTGAAAGAGTTGTTCAGATGTTCAGACCAATCAGGTGCTCATTTGCTAACCTTGAACATCTATAAAAATCTTATTTAGCATGTCCTGTGAGATCAGCAATGACCTTAGCCCCTTTGTGTTTACTACTACTAACCTCAACTTATCATGCCTATTATGAGAAAGGAGTAAAAGGATCATACATCTACCTAAACATTCAGGAACTTTACTTTGCAAAAATTAACTAATGATGGACATATCTAAAAACATATATTTTGGTATCAGGATTAAAATCTACACGTTCCCAATTTACTTCCCCCTTCTGAAACATTTTAAAAACCTATATAGCTAAGTAAATAGTAACCCTGGTAAATGGAGCAGGCCAGTAACCCTAAAGACACAACCAGAGCTGACAGAATGGTTAATTCCAAAATATATTGATGTGTTAGAATCACCCAGTCAAATTCCAGACATCAATCTAATCCAGAAAATATAAGATTTTATAATGTCGATCCAAATTCATACCTTCTCCTCAGAACTTTTTTGTTAAAGTTATATCACAATCTCAGTGAAAAGTAGTCCCAACAAAGTATTTGTTCAGAAGGTCTGGATGCCAAGTGATGCACAAATCTAAATAAGATGTGTCTTATTTTTGCTTCTTAAGTATGTGTTATTTTGCGTTGTTCTATCCCATAAAATCCCATTATAATCCATTAGGTTTTCTGTTGTAATGTGTCAAATGTAAAGATGCCTAATAGTGGTTAATACATTGGAGACCTTAAAACATCTAATGAGTTTAAAATTGTATTCCAGACTAAAACATTTTTAATGAAACAAAATGAGAAAGAATTATAATTTTAAATCATATATTCAGTTGTTTAAGTGTTTGCAAGGTAGAACAGCTATTTAATGTTCCTATTCTCCAAGTCTGACTCTGTCAAAACAGGATATTCAGACGCACGACACCTGGAAATGGAATCTAATTGGAGCTAAATCCTATTTGTTGAGTCGGCTGCATATCGATCCGTTCCTCATTCAGCTGGAGAAGGCAATGTTCTGAATGTATCCCTGCCAGGACAAACAAATGGTGAATTAGCTGTGTGTGCACCGTGGCTTGTGGCTGCCCTAGCTTTGGTTGTAACACTAGGTTTAGTGTGACAGCTGGAGGTTCCAGAGAGAAAAAAGGAAATCTGAGCTCACTATCTTTAGCCACAACTGGAACCAAATACATTTACATGAATATCTTTGAGTCGCAAACACAGATGAAATTCTTTAGGCACTAACAATGTCTTAATATGTAAAATTGTCTGTTTTTGCCTTCTGTGATCAAAATGTTTTTCTCTAAGTTTGTATCACATCCTTTTAAATTGTCTGCTTGCTCTTCTTTATTTGGCTACTTCAGTATATATTCTTGCTGCTTCTTTGTTGTCAGATCCTTGTACTTTACCATGCAAAGTTTAGAACTGTGCACAGTATTTGCTCCTCCTACTCTTGTCTTCTAGGTTTGAAAAAACACAGTGGTTGCTGCAACTGACAATTATATTTGGTAGCCAACTAATCTGTAATTTTCACAGTCAGCTATTCGAATTATGTTTTTTAATTCCATCTTTGCTTTCGTTCAGGCTAGCTGTTCTCAGACTTGAAAACAAAATGACTGCACAGCTATCTATACTGTGATAAAAACTCTCACAATAGATCAAAAAAGAAGTCTTTCAAAAAATGCATTTTCTTCAGTTTCATCTTTGGTTAGTTCTTATCTAAAATCTAAAAGATTTAAATCAGTCCTAAAATTATATCAACCTTATAATAGAAAAACCTTTTGTACTTTAAAAAGCATTACAAAACAAAGGCCTACTTTTGGCTAATCAAGCATGGAAGCTGCTAATGGACTGATGTTAAACTGTATTGTTTTACATTTAACAGGTACTCTCTGCTTTCACACATTTTGGAAAACATTGATAAACAGCATTTAAAAATATGGGCTTAATCTAGTACTAACTGTTTGCACACATACAAATAGTTGCAAACTTGATAGAAGCTGATCTACTAATCATGAGCACATGAGGTTTGTGTGTATAAAATAAGAGGAACAACAGGCCAAAAATTGTTTTGTGTTTGCCTACATAATATGCAGAACATTTCTGGTCATGCAAAATCCTTGGAGAAGGATATGCAAATGTTATCCCTTACCACCCACAAAGCGATTTATCTCACCTGAAACTAATTGTGGGTAATGTTTTTGCATCTACATTTCTCTAGTTTGAAAATAAGGTGCAAAATTGTAATACAGAATTATCTGTAGTTGTTCTAGCAAGAAGGATGGACTGGTACAATGGTAGACAATGGCAGGAGAGAACTGTCTGAACTGTCAGAAGTAACAATAGTAGAGACACATTATCTAGAAGTTTTATATCGAGCCGCAGGACTTTATGGCCCAACACAGTTATGTTTGGATTAAACTAGAAGAGTGATTCTATATAGCCCAGAAAAGCGGGTGCAGATCATATAGTTGTCTGCTGGATGATGCACAGCATGTGACAGAAAGAGACTTCTGGGCAGGATTCATTAGTGCAGTGAGTCTGCAAACAGTCTTTATGCAATAAAAAAAACATTATTAATGAACTCAATATGTGGTAGTATGTAAAGAAAATAAACTTTATAATAACAGCACCATCATATCACCCTCATGGGACCTGTAACATGAGAAGATAGGGCATTTTCTTTGGTCAGCCATTATTTTAGGAATGAGCTGTCCAATGATCTGAGAATGCTAACGGATGTAGAGTATTTGAATAAAGGGCATTTTGGTTTACAGGTTTTATGGTTGAAATTTCCTTCATTACTTTAGCATTCGCCATGTTTTCAAGTGTTTTAACGGTTGATCATAACACTTAGACATACTTATATGACAAGGGCTTTATATGTAACATCTCTTTATTATGATTGCTACTGTATACTAACTCTGTGACACCTAACTTAGTGTTTCTTTTACAGGCTTTCTGGTCTCTCAAAGTTTTCAGTACCAGTGCTTTAAATGCGCTAATATGCCAGTGTACGAATTAGTTCTAAATTTTACCCCTCAGTAAACTTTATGCTTTATTAATATATTTTTATGGATTATTCACCATCCTGACCTCTCCTCAGTTCATAGCTTATAGCCTATGTGTTGATTAAAAAATTGTCTCAAATGAAACAAATTTTTATGATACAAAGCACCTGGTACAAGCCTGTACACTCATGTGGCTCATGGAAAACAAGGAGAAATTATCTTGGCCCTGATTTTTTCCTGTTCAAGAGGACTGAAAGGAGCTAAATGATAACAGCAGCCTTTTGAATGGTTCTTCATTACACAGGTTGGACTAAGAAAATAGTGTTAAGTAATCTAACGAGGAACATGACATTTAAAAACAAAACAGACATATTTTGAGATAAAAGATAAGATCAGGAGTGGTTCTTGCCATTTGGGAACCCTTAACCCAAATGCTGCGTGGTTCCCCCTATTTTTAACTGTACATGCAGTCTTAGTCGATCCTCAACAGGTCACCCACATATTGCACATGCACATTTTTTATTCTTTTTTTTTAGTCCATATGTAAAATTTTTAAATGAGACCTTACAAATTGTAATTTGTCAATAGTAAAAGCGATGGCAATTTTAACTTTGTTCTATTCAGTTTTTTACTCTTATTAACAACTTGTCATCAACCCCAAGTGGAATAATTTCACTAAGCAGCTGGTAGTTTAGGGGCCTATGGGCCCCTCATTACAGCCACTTGTGAATATTTTTGGAAGAAAATACACACTCACACATACACACTAAGGTGTTTGGATCCAGGTGTTTACAGATACACATTCATACACATAAGCCCAAAAGTTGGCTGCCTCTGAATATATCTTGTATTAAACAATACCTTGTATTTTCAGTGAAGTTGCTTTATATTCATTGGTTGTTTGTACTCTCTCTCTCTCTCTTTCCCTTCTCTTTTCTATTCTTAACTCCTCTCCCTCATTCCATTTTGCTTCCTTTCTTTTTTTCCTTTTGTTTCTGTCTTGATTTCCATCACATTGTCAAATTGTCTAACAAAATTCTACATACATAGTATATCAGGTGGATATTATAGCTTTATGGCTTTCATAAAGCTCAAATTTTCAACTTCACAACTGTGTGCTGCTACACTGCTACCCCTTCTAACACCATTAACATTATTGTACAATGATTTTTTCAACAACAGTGTCCTCCTTGGTCATCTTCAATGAATTCTACTTTTGCTTAAACAACGACACGTGGTGCAATCTCACCCTGATCTTCTTTTAGCTTGAAGTTTACCTTCAATCTATTCAGAAGTTTTTCTAGGCTCTGTTGTTATCAGTCATACTCTCTGTCTCTTTAATATGTCATCAATTGTTCTCGTGTGGACACATCCAGGGAGGTTGGCTACAGTCACATGGATCTTAAATTCTTTAACTATATGTGCAACTGTAGTCACAGGAACATCAACCTGCTTGGAGATGGTCTTATAGACTTTATCTTTAACATGCCTGTCAATCATTTTTTTTCTAAAGAAAATGGTTTGAGATTTATCCAGAAATTCTGAGTCTCAAAAGCTCAAGGTGACACTACAAAATCTCACCATCTAAAGAACAACAACATCAGAAATGAGGGGCAGTGGAAAATCCATGTAGCAATGTTACCAGCAGAGGTACAGTTAGTGACCATGTGTATTTAAGCAAAGAATGGAATCGTAAGTGGTATCATGCGAGGAAGAGAACAACAGTTTAACTAAATGTAACTGAGAAAAACAGTAGCTGATTTCCTTAGAATATTTGAACCATAGATCTTGGAAACTTCTTTGATATTTTATTGAGACACAATAAATATCATTGCCAGATGTTTGTAAAAAAGTAATGTTACTTTTTCTTCTTAGTTACATATTTTCAGGTAGATTTGATATAACCAAGCTAGACTCCCTTTACCCTTAAGAACTTTTTTGTATAACAGATTCAATAAATTAATAGAAAAAATAATCAAATAATGTTTTGGTAATTATGGCAAAGGAACATCACTGATTTGTCAGCTGCTTATCCATAATGTGAATATCCTTTTTCACCAGATCAAAAAGATCCTCTTTTAGATTGAGATCTGGTGACTATAGAGGTCTTTAAAGTACTGTCTCTCTATCTTGTCCAAGAAACCTGTTCAAAGATATGCACCTCAGCAACATTTTCCCTGTGAACCCAAGTGTGCAAAGAAAAGGCGACCCGCACCTTTACACCACTAGCAGCAACATGAACTATACAAGGCACGCTTAGTCCATGCTTCTATGTAGTTCATGCCAAATTCTGACCCTACTTACTGAATATTGCTGATAAAATTGAAATGGATTGATAATGGCAAAATCTTAACTAATCTCTTATTGTCCAATTTTGAATTGCAGCTCTTGTTAGGTGACCCTAACAAGAGAGAGTATTTAAAGACCACTTTAAAGTAAAGTAAAGCAAAGGCTCAATTTGATTACAGACCAACTGATTAATTAATTAAATAACCCAATCTAAAGCAACTCTAAGTTTGAATCAATCCTCCCCAGAGCCCTCTAGAAGAACATCAGGGAAAAGGAAAATTCCCATTTCTAAAAAATACATACATGGAAACAGCATTAAGGTAAGAACAAATTGTTCGATCAGTCTATTTATATTATATATTACTCATGCATTCATCCACTGTATCTAATTGCCTCGACAGCTTTAGCTTCTGGTTCAGTGAACAGCAGTGTTCATTCTGTATTCCATGTACTGATCCAGTCTTTTCCCTTTTGGAAACAAATTTTTTTTCTATCTTTGTTTTATATTCTTACCTTGAACTTTTTTTATTAGTTCTCCACTTCCCTGAGAGGGGTTAGTTGGCTTAGCTGTTGCAGGCTACTTTTTTGTCTACCATTTGCCCCCATGCACAGTGTCATAATGCGTTTGTTATTATAAGTGTTGGCACTAAATAAGTAGTAGTTACAGTAACTACGTTACTTTTCCAGTAACTAGTACAGTTACTAATGTGTAGTACTGTACTAATTAGACTGTAAAAGTCAGTAAGGCATTAGTCACTGCTAAGCTTTAAACAGATTCATTATTAATTACTTACCCTGTATAAGTAATGACTATGCTTTTCTAGTGTAAGCGTCAGCAAAGCGCATGTTTAAGTGCATGTGGTGCACATAACAGTGATGCACAACTTCAGCATGAATACGGAAGAGACATGGGAGGCGACGGCACAGAGCCACTAATTCAGTGACAGCATTCCTGCAGTAAAGTGCTACTGCAGGCTAAATATTGTTGTGATTGGCTCATTATGTGCAGAAACAAAAATTTTATAAACGTGGGTTAGAAGCTGTGACTTAAAGAAGCTCTCCACACCATCTCAGCACTGACTAGCAGCTGCTGCCTTTAGCCAACACCTGTTGGTTACTTTCTCGGGGCTATAATGGTTTTACTTGCGTGGTTTATGTTTCCTCAAAAATCCTTGGATCATACAGTCCTGCAAGGTTTTTGTTGGGATCCGGAGCCTGTCGCTCCATCTTTCCTCCAGCAGAGTGCGCCGTGGGTCTCCTGGGCTGGAGCCCT
>JAUZNJ010036502.1:0-11830 GCA_034780135.1 Jordanella pulchra
TCAGATCAGCACAGGCTGTCACCACCGGCAATCACATGACTGCGACTAGTCGACATGAAATGTAAAAAGTCGCGAGAGAGTCGACTAGTCGACTAGTCGACTAATTGATTCAACCCCTAGTGCCCACTAGATTAGCTTGAGAAGGCTAACTTTAGCCAGCTTTAGTTGTTAGTTTGGTGGTATTCCAGGCTAATTTTAGCTGTTAGCTGGGGGTTACAGAGACTATTTTGTGAGTCGCAGAAGCTGAAGGTTTCACTCCTAACCCACTCGCACTGACTTTAAGTCATCCACTTCACTTCATTCACATAAATTATTAGCTTATTTGAACATTTCATTTATGACCAACCCAACTCTATTGGGAATTAGAATTTAAGTTTCATATGATCCAGTATAAAGTTACAGCAAAACTAATGATAATTTGGTGAAAAATGTCATCTGGACTTGTTTGTCCATTGGGTTCCTTGATGTTCAAGGACACCACAACTGTCTAACAGGCATTTCTAGAACGTTTCATACTTCCTCTCTGCTGGATCAACTTTATGAAGACGCTAATTTCATTTTCTAGCAGAACTTTACACCTAAACTATCTTGTGTTATAACTATATTGTGTTTAAATATCTGAAATCCATTAAAGGTATCTACAATATTCAGATTTAATGAATTGCCTTTTGTAGTTTACACTGTGATTTAAACATTGATGCAGTCTAAAAGTCTTAGAGAACTATTTAAGTCAGACCTTTTTAGGCCTAGGTCAAAATAATCTGTTTTTTAAGGAATTTGTTATAGTGAGAGCAAGTCTCTTTTTCCATATTTGGGATAATGCAAAAATACTTTTAAAATATGAATCATGGACCAGAAATGAAAAGACTAGGCCTGATGATAAGAAAAGCTCAGGGGATAGTGACATCTCTTGATCTGTATTCTATATTCACTAAACTAAAGAGAGCCAAGGCTATTGCTGCAAATATAAGACCAGTTATTGAGCAAGTAAAAACTGCGCAAATAACAGCATGAATGTAAAAACAATTATTTAGTTTGTTGGGAGCAAGGATGGTACTAAAGGAGGAGAAGGAGAGCTTCAGATCAGCAACAGCCTCATAACCCGGATGTTAGACAACAACAGACATGTTATATTTGCTAAGGTCAAAATAAAGACTGAATATGAGTTGTTTATGTTTTAAGAGGCTTAGGCAAATGATCATTATCCACGTTTGTCTTCTGTCTCCCATATATGCGCCTTTGAATGTACAAAATTCTCCGCAGATGGAAAAAGCTAATAATTTCCAAAGTAAAATGCCCTGCAGTGCAACATAAGTGTAAAGGTAAGTAATTGAATTATTTCTGATGGAACCAGGGTCTCACAGTCCAGATTCTCTTAAAAGCACACTTTTAGCTTCTTAATTGCATCATTATATCCCAGTCCTTCAATGCAGATTATTAAAAAAATCCTATAGTTGATAAACTTTGACCACCTTACGTCAAGACCTGCTAGGGGTTTTTAATGTCTTCTCATCAGCCATAGATTTTCTATGGGTCAGATTTGGGAAAAAAAAACACTTTACGAACTGCCTATCCAAAGCGTAGTGTTTTTAAATACGACGGTAAAAAAGAACAGCTTTTAGATCCCCTGTGTCAGCATCATGCTCTGCATTATTAAACACTCTAAACCAAATACAAAACTGTTTTTGTAACAGAATTAGCAAATAACTCTTCAAAATAAAGCCTGGTCCGTCTTGGAGGAGCTACACTCGAGGCTGTTCAAACTGCATGATTGCATGGATCGCAGAGGAAAGTTTGACTTCACCCCAGAGCTATATCTGTGGCTTTTTGGCTCCTGTTGCCATGGCGTTTTGGTTTGAGGAGAAGTTTGGAGAGCAGCTCTTTGCGTAACGATTATACAAGTTGTTCCACTGACGGTTGTGGAGAAAACACCAACTGCTTCCAACATGTGCGTTCATGTCCTCTGTACAGTTGCTGTGTGTTACTTAGGAACAAATATAGTTATCACATCTGTTCTTAGAGTAAGCTGGTTTTAAACTCAGTAAGCATTAAAACCGCTAATGTTTAATAAAAGGTGAAGTGGCTGCAAAACTAAATAACATTTCATTTAACCAACATGTAGCAGATGCAGCAAAAACTGATCTAAAAAGAAGTAAAATGTTCTTAAAATAAGTGTACATCCCCTTATTTGAGCCTTTAGAATAAGATAATTCAGTTTTATACACTCTGAATAAGATAATGGAGTTTTTTTTTATTTTAAACGTGAATCATCTTATTACATTGGCAAATTGTCTCACATACCTTCTTAAAACAAGGGAAAATAGACTTATTCCAAAAACCAAACGCTTCAGTGTGATTTTGTGCTTTTAGCTGTCTGTTGTTTTCTTAGATAAATTTTTCATTTCATTGACTCATTTTATTAGATTATTGATGACTCAAGTAATATATTTTAGGCAGTGTAGCTACTTTGTGATGTGGCTGATAATACTACATTTTTTTTTAGCATTTTTTTATTATTTCTAACGCTGGAATTTCAGTTGGAAGAACTGTCATACAGTTGTGCATATTTGTGATCTGAAAGGAAGATGTTGACAGGTTTTAAAACAAAATTTGAAAGTTATAGGAAGGATAATATCTTCCTTTTGAAAAACAAAATAGACCCAAAATAAGTGCAATAATGGATTTTTACAGCTTAACAGGACAGCTTCACTTGCTAAGACTTCTTGAAATCATGATTTACATTCTCAAAACAAGAGGTCTTAGGATCCGCAGTGAGTTATAGAAATCCACGGCCCAGGTGTGAAAATCTTTGTTACAGAACAGTTGTTAGCTTCACAAATCTGGTCCTTTTAGACAATTGTGGAAAAGAAAGCAATATTTGATAGAAAGTTAGAGACGGTTCTGTCTTGTATTTTGCACAAGTAGAGGACAGAGCAAACATATAAAGGGAGACGATCTGTTTGGATGACCAAAATGTAACTTGTTAGAGGTGATAAACTAACAGTGCACACTACTCTGAACACACCACCCCCACAACGAAATGCGCTGCAGCAAACTGTGATGTTGATTTTTCTTCCTTAGGGACAAGCAACATGGTCAGAGTTGATTGGAAGATAAATGGTGTTAAGTATAGACCTGATTAAAAAATAGCAACAAAAAGCCCAAGAGGCTATCAAATACACCACAAACATCCACCCATCACAAGTGTCAAACTCCAGGGTATGAGGACTGGTGTCCTGCTACCTTTAGATGTTTCTTTTTGTATTACTAGGTTGAAAGCACAGAGATCTATTTTGTGCGTACGAATCTCACACACACTCGCTCAACTCTGACAAACTACACTCGGCTCACTCGGCTTGCGCTCGACCCTATTTCTGCTAGCTCGCAACCTTGAACTTGGCATGATATTTGTGCCATCAGGTTGAGCACCACCAGCCAATCACAGATTGGCCTGTTTCATCCAATCAAACTACCTTTAGTTCGACGAAAAACAGCCAATCACAAAGGACTGCACCAAGAAGCGGAAGTTTCTGAACATCATTTCCATTTTAAGCAACATTTTTAAAATACTGTTGTGCAATTTATGGTGAAAGTTTAAAAAGTTTCTTATTCTTTCATGAAAGATCGGAAAATATTTCAGTCTTTATTTGCTATAGTTGATATTCTGTTCTAGTACGTATATAAAGTGATTTGAAGAGTAATATTTTTTACAAACATGATGCATCCTTTTCTTCCAATCAACACTTATACACTACTTTGCTGTAGCTGGCTGATGAGATGTAGAGTGTGCCGATGGCTGCACTGGTCTCTGTAAACAGTCCATCTACACCTTCCCTCCGTTAATTTGGCTCCAGAATTAGAAATCCATTGTGATAATCCCTTCCACTGTCATCTTCCTCCCTCACTGTACGCCTTTCCTCTGTGGACAGTTTAAAATATGACTCAGGACTTGAGGGACGCTCTGGCCCACTGGAGGGCAAACACATTAGTCTTAGTTGAGACACCGACCAATACGTGAACTGCCTGATATATGTAAAGCCAATTAGCAGGAAGGCTTAGGAGTTGCCGCTCTCCATCCACACGATAGAATAGATGGATGGAGGAAAAACAGAAAGAGATTAATAGTCGTCAGTGATAATGATAAAAGCTGTTTTTAATAAAGAAAAGTGAAGGGTGTTAAAAAATCCACCATTACCATGATACATTTGACATTGATTGTCTGAGGTTTACTCAGATTTAGATGTCTTCGTCCAAATAAAGGTTCTGCTTATTTAATGGTTCCACATTTTGTTTTATTGTTTTTTCAAGCAAATCAACACGTTTTGTGACTGAAAGAAAAAT
This sequence comes from Jordanella pulchra, assembly GCA_034780135.1. Lineage (NCBI taxonomy): Eukaryota > Metazoa > Chordata > Actinopteri > Cyprinodontiformes > Cyprinodontidae > Jordanella > Jordanella pulchra. Next base: position 4,342 of record JAUZNJ010036502.1, read on the forward strand.
GCAACTAAAAAAAAAAGCTTTGAGAGTAACTTTACTGTTTTCTCAGATTTAGTTTTTTAATTGATTTTTTTCCAATGATCTTTTTGTCAGATTGCAGTTTGCCTTGTTTTTTGTTTACATATTTATTTCTTTTTCTAATTGCATAGCATTTTTCTGATAGACTTTTATGAAATACATTGTTTTCAAATTTCTTTTGTGAGATTGCATCATCTTTACTTTAAGCCCAATTCAAACGCTCGCTGTTGACGCTTACATTGACCAATACAATGCTGTCGTTAACATCCATGCAGACCAATAGAAATGCATCTTCACTCCTAACTCCAGAGGAAAGCCCTCCTCCAGAAGTGAAGAGGATGTGATCTGGAAAACCTTATTTGAAAATAACTCACTTCTAAAAACTTAATATGAAAAACAGAAATTTGAGGAAATAATTGAGAATATAAAAGCTGTAAAAAACTAAAATCAAACACATAAAATGTGAATTATGTGCTTTTTTTTGTGCTTTTTTTTATATTTAAATTTTAAAAAGATGTTCTTTGCTTGCAACAAGGATGGCAACATTCACTCCAAACACAAACTTTAATGTATCTCAATGTTATACTTGACACAAACTCCCACTTAATTATTACATGGAAAGATAAATGACACATAGTTTTAGTCTGTTAGAAATAAAATGTATTATCCTTTATTAAGCTCCATCTATGCTCTCATCTTTTCTTACCAATCATCTCTCTGCAAAACAAGCATCTCCTCAGCATGATACCACCTGCACCGTGTATCACAGCAGAGAACAGTGGTGTTGCTCCAACAGCACAGCTGGCAAACACACTGGAAAAACTGATTTAATGATAAGTAAACAATAAAAAATATTGTATTTGTTCTTAATTAGAGCAGATAAATGAGATGATCTGCCAACAGAATTAGCATATTTGCCTTTAAAATGAGATCTTATGCACTTGAATTAAGATAGTTGTTTTGTTTCCTTATTTCAAACATAAATGATCTTCTTTCATCTACAAATAATCTCACTTACTGACTTGAAAATACACATAAAAAAAAGACTAGCAAAACATTTGGAACCCCCCCAAAATATTTCACCTTCCACTCATGAATTATTTGGTCTTGATTCATCACATAAAACTCCTTAAAAAAGTACAAATGAAACATGTAAATAAGGTCCGGATGTGTAAATGCTCCTTAAAGAACCGCTCTATGCATTGTGTTCATGGAGTTAATCCTGCTACATGAAACGATGCACCTTATGCCTGCATTCACAAACAACCCTCAGTTAGTCCCCGGTGCTGTGATGAGCCTGTATCGCCCGCAGTGGTCATCTGTACATGCACATTTGGCTCTGTCGTGAAGGATTTCCAGGGACAAGTACATTCACCCAGATCATAGCAGCTGATTAAAATAGAAGTGCTGTGTTGTTACGCCAGGGACACACGGATAGCCACACTGGCTTCACACACGGTGACACACAGACAGCCGTTGCCACTAACACTCACCAACATCCTCTCCCCTGCGTGTGTGTGTGTGCTGGCTCCTGCAGACTTTTTAATAACCTCTTTTGATTAGAATCCCCCTGCAGCAGCTTATTTAGGGCTGGATTTGGAGCAGGTTTAAAGGCCACTGCCCCCCGGGGGGTGCTCCGTTGCTCTTCTCTGTATTCAGATATGATGTCCTTGACACCTCTGTATCCTGTTCCCATTTTACACTTTTTTTCCCTTTTTTTTGCTTCTACAGCAACAGATGAGTAGCAAAAAAAGTGTGTGGAGAGGTGAGCTGCTTAAACCAGCTGTTAACCTGTGTCCCCCTCCACCCCCCCTCATCCCCCCCTCTTTTTTTTCTTAACTCCACAGAGTCGCTCCAGGCAAGAAGACCCAGAGCAAGCTCGACTGAAACAGAAAGCTAAGGAGGTAAGCTGCTGCGGAGATCATTACCCTTGACATTTCCCCGACTCCAGCGCATAAATTTTTCATGCCTTGCTACATATGTAATGCCATTTAAAGTCGGACTTAAAAAAGTTTGGAGAATCATTCGCACCGATTGATGCCGGTGTGTTGAAAATGATTCTCTGCACACCAAAGACACACCCTCCACCTTTTTTTTTCTTCTTCTGTCTACTCAGCCTCCCTATCATTGAGTTTTATCTGTTACTCAGTGAGCTTTGCTTCTTTGTTACAAAAGGATAAGAAAGATATAAACTCTTCACCAGGTTAAAAAAATATTCCACCTCTATTTAGAGTTTTCATACATTTTCTGACTCTTTTAAACACCCAGCACCCATTATTTTTCTTTGCATTTTTTTTATTTAAACACATTCAAACAATGTTTCTTCTGATTTCAGAAACATTTCAGTTCCTGCTTCCTCTGCTAAAGCTAAATAATAGTCCAACAGGTTTGCTTTCTGGATTATGTTTGTTTCCACAAGGTTCTGCTTGGTACTTGTATATGAAACTTTATTGAAAATGATATATGAAGTAAAATCTTATAAAGCAAACACGGAGACAGAAAGGAAAGGGAGAAAAGTGCATGAAAATATAAAAAATAAAACAAGACAACAACAATAAACATATCTACTGATTAAAGAGCACATTTACCTAAAATGTTATTTTTTTTTCTTTCATCAATACCTGTTTGTGCTTCATCCCCGGGTTCCCAACCATCCTAATGTAGAAAAGCCTTTATTATAAACATTACAAAAAATCGCTTTTTGCTCCAAGTTTTAAAGAATTTAATCAATTTTGTTATGATATGGGTAAGCCACAGCTCAAAATGAGACATTCTCTGACTGTGACATTTGTTTACCAGTTGTGACACAAAGAGACTGAAAGAAAGACAGAAGTGTAATTTAGTGGTAAAAACCCATGAAAACACAACTGATAAAAGTCAGCTCTGTTATAAAAGATGTACAGCATCCGACCTGGAAAAGAGGCGAATCGGTTAAAGCCACTTTGATTCGTATGTTTGAGAAATTTTAGGGGGTGTCTGTGAGGTGTTGAAGTTTGGGGTAAAAAATAACAACCAATTGGCTTTTTTTATGATTCGAGGTCAACACTAATGGCCTGATGCTTCCAGCAGGCGGTGAAGAACTCACTGTATTTTTAACATTGTTAGAACGATGCTTGATTCTGTTAAAAGTTGGTAAGTGATGCTGCCTCACCCACAGTGTTTTATTTTAGAGCAAAAGTATATTATTTCATTTTGAATTACAGAACATTAGATTTATTTTGAGAGGCTCTAAAAATAAATTTGATTAAAGTTAGCAGCCTCTTTGAACATTTTTTGACTAACTGAATGAACAGGTCCATGAGTGATTCTTTATTTTTGTTCCTGCATACTTTGACTGTTTTATGAATGATTTTCTTTTTTATAGATTTTAAATAGTTCTTATTAGATTGAAATAGGCTGTTTTTTTTTTTTGCATTTTAAAAATGCCTAAAAGATGTGCATTAAGGAGGAATGCAAGGTTTAATCAAGGGAATTTTAAACAAATAATGTTTACATCTCTCTTGAATCATATGTCTAATTTAATTCAAGCTGTGTGGTAATCAGGTAATTATGTTATTAATTAAAACTGTATTAACTATTTAAAACTGTATTTGTATTATATTCATATCCTGCTTTGTAATCCAGGTCAGAACCATCAGCAGCTTGTCTGAGACGGTAATAGTAGAACCTTTGCTGCCGTCAGATGAAGTCGCTAAACTTCCCAAAAACTCAGAAACCCCTTTTTTGACACACACACACACATACACACAAAAAAAGTTGCTATAGGGGTCTAAAAAGTACCCAAATACAGAAATACAGCAGCAAAGTAACCAATTTACCGACATACTGTTATTGTCTCCCGTTTTCTTTCGCTAACGTTTATCAAGCTAACCGTTAGTTAGCTTCATACACTAACCAGCAAGGCAGGAGCTGATGGTGCTGGTTTTTAAAAGATGCTGGAAATTTAAACAATTTATGATGTTTAATTTTAGTTTAAACTGTCATTATGCTTTAAAATGGTGCATAATATTGTAATAAAACATCTATTATAATATGTAGTATACTACAACATACGCTTTAAGTTTTTAGTTTTCTGTAATGAAATCACTGGCAGAAGATAAAAATATGAGTAAAGAATAAATTAAGAAAAAGGAAATGGATTCATCTTTGTTTGATTAAACACTTGGCATTAGCCTTTATTAGTAATGATACAATGAAATTTAGAATAAAATTTCTAAGTTTAGTTAATACAATTTTAAAAAACAATCCAAACTAGGAGAGCAACAAAAGTAAAACACAGAAAGCTGCTTAATTTGGCCGAAAGCTGAATTAAAAATGTAGGTCTTAGGTTTGAATGTTACATTTAAGGTTTCCTGTGGGCTCTTCAAATATTCGGTTTATGTTTCTGCCCATTTGTCTCCGGTTGAGGTCAGATCCGTCACAAGCGTCAGCTTACTCTGCCGCTGTAAATGCGAAACTCTTTTCCAACAGGTAGTCAGCTCAGTAAGAACAGAGCGACTAAATGATTTACTTTTTTTGATGTAATAAACTGTGGGAAAAAGTTTCCGTATTCCCAGTAGGCCCAGGTGCGACACCCACACAAGACTTGTAAATTATCTCTTTCAGAGAGCCTTTTTTTTGTCAGATAGAACAGTGGTATATCTTTGTTTCAACTACAGGTTGTCAATTGAGTGGCTTCCCAGCGGAGCTCCAGAAACTAGACCACACATCTTTTAGCGAACAGTTAATGTTGTTTACGTAAACAAGACTCTTTTCATACCACAAGTTTGCTTTTTTTTTTTTTTTTCCTGGTGTGTTTATATCTGAATAACTTCACTTGGTGCTGTCAGTGCTCGCTAACAAGGATCAAGAGCCTCTGTAGAGTGGAGAAATTTGAGTCGGCAGGAGGATGAAACAAGCGAAACTCACCTGTTGTTGTTGATGTGGAAGTTAGGAAGCTGGCATGGTTTCTTCTAAGGAGTTTACTCTTAAAAAGAAAATGCTTTATGCATCCAGAGAAAATATAGTAGGCAAGTGTGCATTTTTATCAGCTGACAAACAAATTTTGTCCACTTTCCAGACTAATCCCACCTAGCAGCCTCCTGTTCAGTGCTGCCGTCTCTAACCCCATTTCTAACGTCCTTCACTGGTCTGCAGATGAACTTATGACCTTTAAATGACGAGGTGTGTCCTCTTACTGCACTTCGAGCTACTTAAAGTGCTTTTGCCTATTTTTTTTCTTCCTTCTTCCTCCCCAGTTGTTTCTTTCTAGTCATACAGAGCTCTGCTGCGATTTTGAACGTTCACGGTAGATCTCAGCCCCACATATGCAAATGAAGTGGTGTAATAGGCATCATGATAGGTGCCCCCGGGGGGACCCATGTGATCAAAGTGGATCTCCTCCCTATTAAGTGGCAGTCCGCTCGTCATCTGAATACGACCAGATTAGAGCATCGTGAGGAGACGTCGTCTTTATGCACATTTCCATTCTCATCAGGAATTTTAAGAAGGTGGATTGGAGTTACTTTATGTAACTGCCCCCACCCACCACTTTTACTGACATACACAACCCCCGCCCCCCTTTCAGCATCCCTCACCTCTTTCTGTTTTGCTTAATGGCCGCCGTTTCTCAGCCCCTGCGCCTCTCCGGTTTTCATCACCTGACTGGCTCAAGGGGACAGAGCTGGCTGTTTGTGTCACTGCTGAGTCTGTCGGCAGCTCACACATCTGCGCAAATTTCATCAGGATAATGAGCCCGAGCTGCTCTTTCAGGGGACGGCCAGAGGAGCCAGCCTCTCTTCACAAAGCAAAGCCTTCCCCAAAATACCATCGAACACCGTAAAGACGCTATCGCAGTGTCATGCTCCAGCACCGGCTTTAGCGTTGGTCCGACGTGATACAGTGTTAATCATTCATAAATAAAGCACAGACAAGTTGTTTAAATATAATGAGGTTGATGAAAATAAATGTAGCTCACCTTTAAGCACATATTTAACTGATCCTTGTCCTACAGGCTGATTCATGATCCCATAAAAAAATGTCACTGCAACACTGAATATTGCAGACATGATTTTAATAACAATAAACCCATATCTCTTGACTCTTTTCTCTCTTTTTTTTCAATTCCATTCCCCCCCCCCCACAACTATTAAGTATATACACCCAATGAGTACATCAAGGGCAGTAAAAGCCTTGTCAATGGGCCACAAACAGAACTGGCATGCAAGATTTTCAGGTCAAATTTAATAGAATATCTATATATTATATCCAAATGCAGTACTGCAATTTATGTATAATCCTTCTGAGTATCAGAGTGCAGTTCATCAGGGGTAAACTGTGTCACTCATAGTTTGGATGTCTTTCCTCAAACAAACTTGATAACTTCTCGTCTTAAAGAGAAACAAGCACTCCAAAAACTGCAACAATGAAACAGATTTAGACACAAAAATGTTGGCTATTGTAGCTGCAGATAAGTTATTATTCAAGAAGAACTTTTATTCACTAAGTTGCAGCTCTGTAGTAAACTGAAAGCCCCACTTACCACACAGCTGTGCCCATTTAGACCAAATTGAGTTGATTTGTTTAAAAGAATGTGTTGGACGCTCTCTGATCAGATATCACTGCCGAGCAGACAAAACTAAAGGTCATGAACTGGAATATAAAGAAAAAACTGAAGGCAAGGTTTTCCATTATAATCAGCTGCATGTACTGTAGGTGGAACGAGCTTTTCGGCTGATGTTGTCAAAACATGCCAGGTAGGTTTTAGACAAGCATTCATGTCTGTTAGCTATGTATGGGTTGGTATGAAATTCTGATGGTATGATAACATTAAGCTGAAATACCAAGGTTACGCAGTATTATCATTACAGCTCTAATTCCTAATCTTGAAATTTTTGGCTAAAAAAAAAAAGAAGAAAAATCTGTGGTCTTATCTTCAGCATTCTCTCTTTAATTGTAGTTCCCTTTAATTCCTATCTGGTTGATAACTTAGTACCAGCTCGACCACCAAGCTGTCAGCCACAGCAACGCCTTGGTATTAGTTTCAATAATGTCTGATGCTAAAGGTAACTTGTTAATTTTGAAACGTTTAGCTGTATTGTTTCCTCTGCCTGCTGCTGTCCAATCCACAAAGGGCTACCTTCTTCCTCCAAGCTGCTCCCGTCTGTTTTCTTGTACTAGCTGAGGCGAGCTAAGCAGAGGAGGGTTGTGGGGACAACATTGAGAACGGCGGTTCACGTCAGTTTTTGGAAATTTAAGGTCCAAACCGAAAACTACAGAGTAAGGCCGCTACCCTGAAGTTCTGCTGCAGTTTACAAGCCAAAAACTGACTATAATCCGTCTTTTCATGCAGTGTGAATGTAGCTGATTTTATGGGGTTTCATGGTGCAGAGGTGTACATATCTGAGTCTGTATGAAAGAGACAAAGACGTGGGGAAACGTTTGGGACACTTCCCCACCCTCATACAGTCTTAGCAGCTACAGAGACACGTTCAGG
>JAUZNJ010036503.1:0-43336 GCA_034780135.1 Jordanella pulchra
ATAAGGATTTTATAAAGGTAAAGAACATTGGAATGCTCCTAAAAATGACTCTGCAGCATCCAAAAATGTAAAAAGATCCTCTTGCGGACCTTTATAATGGTAGTCCTTAAAGGGTTAACAATCGATAACAACCAGGATGGATCCATGCTGTTTGGTTGTTTATGTTCTTTTCTAAATCTACCATCTGAATGATGCAGCTGAATAAGAAACTCGTCTGACTGGCCGATATTTTTCCAATCTGCTATCGCCCAATTTTGATGAGGCCTTTGTGGAAATCAGTCTTTGCTACGTGTTTTCAGCTGACAGGAGTGGAACCTGGAGTGATGGTCTGCTGCTGCAGTCCATCTGCTAAGACATTTGACAAGGTCTTTTTCTCTCTTTCTTGGTTGATTTGTAAATCCAGGAGGTGTTTGTGTGCAGGTCTCTCAGTAGATCAGTATTTTTTCTATTACTGAAACCAGCCTGTCCAGGACTAAAAGCTGAGTCACTTCAGTTTCTGCTCAAATCTGATGCTCAGTTTGAGCTTCAGATAAACAGTAAACTTCAACACATCTAGATTCCTAAATGTACTGAATCGCTGCCATGTGATTGGCCCATTTAAAATGTGTGCTTAGAAGAAGTAATATAACTTTACATCAATTTATTTAGCAGCTTTGGTCACTCAGTAGACTTTAAAAGAGGCCTCTATTTTATGACATGATGTCTTTTTAGGCCCTTGAATGTGGAAATTGTTGCTGGCCCACATACCTTGAGTCTCACACATACAGTATGCTTTGATAGGAAAGCAGAACTTTGGCAAACAACTCCCAGTTTCTATCCTCACTTTTAGTTCCTTAGTTGTTTCTTATCTCCTTTAAGGGTCAAATGTTTGGGGGGGAAATCTGTATGTCTACTGTTTTATTGTTAGTCTTAATGAATGAGAACTTATAATGAATAGAATATCATATTATCCTTTTATCAAATGTATAACAATAAAGTTTCTTCCCAGTTGAAGGCAAAGCAAGACAGTATTTAAATGGCATGTTTTATTTGTAGCAACGACACAAAATGTAGAAAACAAAATATGAAGAACCAAAACCTAATTCCAGGAGAAAATCAACTAAATTCTGGTTCTGATCTTTTTTTCACCCTCTTAACGCTTAAGATATATCAAAAATGGGGGAAAAAAGTGTTATAGCAATATCTGTCCACCAGCTTGCATTCAGTATTTATGGTAACTACCTGTTTTACACTTTTGCACCGCTGTATCAGATGTTCCCCAAAGTATCAGAGTTTAGGTCACAAACCCGACCAAACACTTGGACATTTAGAAGGAAGATTGCTGGCTGTGTGTCCTCTAACATAACCTTTAAAATAAACTATGCATTGTCTTCTGTACAACTTCAAATTAAATACAATCTCCCTGCCTGTGATTTAAGCTTTTCTTTTTCCTGGCAGTCTAAAATGATATTTAATTATACTTTAAAAACCCCATTTTCTGAACTGAAATGATGTTTTTGTAAAACAGGAAGAAGACATTCTGTTAAATCTCTGTTTTTTTTAAAGTCACTGGAGTTCAAGTTAAGATTTAATGTGGACATTGTAAAACCTGTCATATTTTAACAAGGTTGTTAGCAGTGGGACATAATATGGCTGCATCAGTCCCACCTTCTTAACATAAACATAAAGCTTCTTCATCATATTAAAAGTTACTCTTAAACGAACTGGTAGCAAAGCAATAAAAGGAAGTGAATGATTCTAACTTCATTTTCAGTGACACTTTTTGAAATATGACATTGTTAGATGAAAAGCACAGAACTGGAACATGTCCCTGCAGACACCATTTTCCACCCATCTCTCTGCAAACACAGATGCACGGAAACGCGCGTCGCCTTAGGGAGCTCCTAACTCACTTCATCAATTGAGATCTTTATTTTCCACGCTCTCTCATGGGTATGCTTTTATATGTAAAAGCTTTTTATGTCACTATTTCGGGTTGTTTTCTGTTGTGTATGTTTAATTATTTCCTTTTTATGTTCATACGTTTTTTTCATACTCAGGGTTTTTTTATTATTAGATCTGCGTTGACTTCTGAGTTAATTCCTCTATGGTTAGTCTTTTAGTTTATTTTTGTGATTTTTTTGTTCATTTTTGTTTATTTCTTACCCTTTATTAATAGCTTCTTTGGCTCCTTGCTTAACCTAACCTCTTATTCTCACAAATAGAAACCTCTCTGGTCCGTGTGATAATTCTGCTGCGGCATGATGGACAGCCCACCTCCATTGGATTTATGGATCAAAAGTCTTATGGTTTTGTTTAAAAGAAGAGGCGATGCATGGACTGATCTGACACACATCAAGTGTGGACTGCTGCATGGCACATTTTGGGAGGAATGACGGTGCAAAAACATGATGTAGTATTAGTGAAGCCCGCTGACTCCCTGTTCCTGCCTGTTCCTCCATCCATGCTCCTTGTTCTGATCTTTTCTCACTTTAGCTATAAGTTTTCATTGTATCCTTTAATATATATCTTCTCACCAGCGATCCTGTCTGTGCTTTAATACAGCTCAAAATCTGCACACTTTGACACTTGAGGTTGTTTTATTGACGTCCTGCACAGATTGAATTCCTGTTGCATCCTGGAATCACTCCAGCTATTAGTAGTCGGCGTTGTTTTCACATCATCTTAAAAAGGAACTCAGATTGATTTTTGTGAAGCTTTACATGAAAGATATTGATATGGATCAATTCTTATTTATCTTCAACAATTATATTAGAAGATAAAAATTCTAAATATTTGTTTTCGTCCTTAAATCATTGATATTAGGTAAATGGTGTGTGTGATACAGAACCTTTTCTAAAACAGGTTTTCATTGTTTTTTTTCATTACAAAGACAACATGAATTAACATTTTGAACAGGTAGTGTGACTAGAATGACAAAAACCATCTGTCCAGATGTGTATTCTTTAAAGTATATGAATCCTTTTGTTTAGCTCTGAGACTTTTCAGAGAATTTTCCAGTCTTTTCAGACCCAACATGCTCCATGTTGGAAGTTAAAAGCTAGGCAGGATAAAAAAGCTCCTCTGCTGTACTCTGCTTATCCTACCTGTCATCCGCTGAAGCTACCACCCAATCACTACCTCAATGGATGGCTGCAGCCTGGAAATTTCCTGTGTCATAGCACTTGGACCATCACGCTCTTTTGGTGAATGTAAACCGTGCCCAGTATGGCAAGCGATTTTAACATTTAGTAGCTAGAATGTACATTCATTACTGGTCTCCGCAAACTAACTTTATTTGACAAAACTCTCGTTCAGGATGTCTGCAAACAGATCCTGTCTTGTCAAATCTGAAGAACAGATTTCTGTAACTGCAGGTTTGACTTGTCAATACAACATTATAGTTATCTATAACTGTAATTCTGGATACTTAAACCTACTGTTTAAGTGTTTAAACAGCTTTTCATAAACCCACCCTTCTCTTACATAATACAAAATATTTCCTTTATTTCAGGTAATTAATCGTTTCTCAATCAATTGTTTTTCAACCATGTAGCTGTAACAATAAAAAAAAAAACATATCAAGAGCGATGCTTCAAGAGATTTTTTTTTACGACTGATTTAAAAATGAGGTTAGTTATGAGTCCTATAAATTTTGGTTATTACATAGCAGAATGGTCCACAGCATGTCACTATATATGATGGGTCACAGTGTATCACCCAAAAAAGAACAAGTGATAATGATGATAAGTAAAGTCAAGTTGTATTTTGAAATGTTCAAGCACTGGGACTCTTTTAAATAGCTGCTTGCATCTCGGGGGCTCCACTGACTTGAGTTTAGACCAATGAAAATGAAAATACTCATATTTTAGATATTTTTTGGAGAAAATCTTTTCCATGATTATCTCCAGGTTCACAGCATTGAAGTTGACCTATTAACTCCTTGGTCTAAGGCTGATAAACAAATAAAAATGTCATTTTTCAATTAGAAATATATCCTCCAAATGTTCTATCCTGGAATCCTATCTAACTCAAATGATCTTATATTTGATTCCTTTATTCCGTTTTTGTTCACAGTCATACGTTCATCCCTTTTGGTCTTAAACAATTTGTCCATTTAAATCTTAGAGCCATTTCTTAAATTTTGCAGAGAATCCCTTTGAATATTTAATGTGTATTGACGCCTCTTTCTTTTCCTGTTATCTCTCTTTCTCCCAGTTGGCCATGGTCAGAGTGAAGGAGAGAGGATGAACATCAGGGACTTTCAGGTTTACATCAGGGATTCCCTGCAGCACATTGACCTCATGAAGTCCAACCACCCAGACCTTCCCATCTTTATAGTGGGACACTCCATGGTAGGACACTTCCCACGGCCTGCTTTATGTATTTTACTGGGTTTTTTTCTGTCATGGCAGATAATAAATAGTTCACCTCTATTTGAATGTGCTACAGTCAATTCCTGGTGTGTTGTGAACTCAACAGTTTCTTGAACATTCAAATTAGGCCTTATGATATAATCTATCCTTAAAGCCAAACCACAGAAAGGTAACAAAACTGAACAAGTTTTTTTTTTAGCCGTACCACCATCCTACCAAAACCACTAAATGATTAAAGAAAAACCAACTCTGCCAATTCTGTCCTCATTTTTACCCTCTTCTTTGTTTGTTTTGGTTCAACCAAACCTCCACGTGTATTATTTGCGTGCAAAAGGTTCATGCTTGTAGTTCAGGGAAGGTTTGTCAACTTAACCGTCATCAGAAAACTGACCTGTACCTTTCACACAGTGCCTCACATTACACATAGTAGCTGCTTCTGGTTCACAGAAACCCCCTAACAGAGCAGGTTAGTGGTTGGGTGACCCGCTAAAGGTCAGTATGGCAGGGTGTGGGGACATGTAACTTTCCGTTCTTTTGAAGGTTTTTAGACGTTACCAAACCTTTTTCATGAGCATCATCAGAAATGTTAGAAAAGGTTCATTTATGTGTAAAATGGGTGTAAGGATCACCACGGTTACTTTATGTATGAGACTATTTATTTTGAAACTGTAAATAGAGACAGAGAAAGAAAACAAATCATTTTAAACAAAATTGTTCGGTTTTATTGTAAAATATCTTTAGTAACTTCTGACAGACAGAGCAAGTTTGTTGTCAAACATTCATGTAGTTTCCTGTTTCTTGACATGCTTCGATAGAAAATGCTGTTTCCTCTTTTTAGGGGCTTTGCACACCTATTGTGGTTCCTCTGACCTTATTAGAACTGCTATTCAAATGACTGACTCACTTTTCTTCTCACACCAGCTTCTACACCATACAGTATTATTAGTTCAGAGCCCTGAACTTAACCGATTTCTCCATCTAAACGTGTCCAAATGTCACCATTACCATTTATAAACTTTTTTTCTAAACAGTTACCAGATCCAGACCTATTTATCTTGAATGTTAGTTGTTTTAGTAATAATTGATGAATCGGCTGAACATCAACAAAATGAAATTTAGATTGATGTTTTCCTGTTTTGTAAATTTGGCAACCCTGAAATTACTGGAGTTTAAGTCTGGAGCTGAAGTTTTATTTTGGTCAGTGGTCTTTATGAGCCCACTATAACAACAGCATAGAGTTGGTGCTGAAATAGCATTGGTTTCAGAGTCTGCACCATCATTGGTGCTAATAGAGCTTTCCTTTTCCCAGTTTCCAATTTCCCACTTCTGAAAGAATCCGAACATTCCTGACTGGGAAAGTCGGAGCTCGGTAAACTAATCTGAGTTCAGCATCCATCCATGTAAAATGTTATGAAGAATGCTGGTTCATTTAACCAGTAAGTCGCTAAATTTGAGCTTTCTTATATGTTAGCGTTAAGGTTTGAAAGCAATTCACAATGTTTCTTACCGCCTCAGTTTTTCCAAATTCATTCCGGACTCTAATAAGTTGAATTTGTCTAATTAAAATGCTGAGATAGACTGTTGTAAATTTAGGTGCAGAAAGCCGTATTATGTTTTGGATGTAGCTTTGGGAAGATAATTAAATAAAACCATAATAGAAAAATTAGGAAGGGTAGCCTCTAAAGTATTTCTGAGAGTTTTCCAGAGATGCAACACAGCAGCTCAGCCTCTCATTGTTGCACTGTGTGACCCACTAACTGTGAGCACAAACAAACAGAACAAAACCATCAGAGATGAGTTACATAATGGGTGATTTCTGTCAGTGTCTGTGGGCTGAGTCAAGCTGGATCTCATTGAACTCCTCTATGTTGGATTAAGAGTCTGTGCTTGTAGTTTATAAGTGTTTGACATAGTGTCACACTTTATATTATCTCTTATGGCATAAAGGGATAGACATAGAAATAAATACATAGGAAAATGTCACAATGATGTGCATGCTAGGAATATTTCCAGCTCCTAATAAGTTTACTTCATATTTGTCTTATGAGAAAATGATCAGAGGGCTTAGAGAAAATCTGTAAATTCATTACAAAACTATTTCCCACTTCAGTGTGGAGGCTTTAGGCCGCAGTAAATCAGTCAGCATGTGATGCTCGACACAAAGAGGTTTTGTTGACGATCTAATTAGCTTTTCAGAGAATGAGAACTAGATTTTTTTGAAACATTAAACATAAGATTTGTGCTTGAAAAAAACATTCCTTGAAGAAGATTTAAAGTCTTTCTGGTTAGTATCTGCAAGGCGATTTTTTTTAATAATTCATCAGCTCTTGCATCCATTGTGTAGATCTCTGCTTTCAAACTCCATAAAAATTAGCAAGTTAACAGTCAGACAGTGATGATAATGATTTGAAGCCTTTTCTAAAGCAAAGTGTTCTAAAAATCAGGTATTCTGCTCTTTAGTATAGATCTATTTGATATCTTGTCGTACAGCAATGATAAATCCTGCATTGATCATTATAAAATACATTTTAAGGAAATCTAAGTACCACGATTCTTCACTAGAAAATAAGTTTCCATGTTTTCCTACAGAGAGGAAATTGGCCTCAAGCAGAAAATCCTGTTTCTTGTCGTCTGTTAGGATGAGAGGGGCATCCTCTGCAGTAATGTGGGTTAGTACCATCTGCTATGATGCAGAAAGAGCTAAATAAAAAACTCAATTTACTGGTCTGTCTTGTTTCCAAGCCACACCTATGATCAAGAGATTTAGATCACGAGCCAAAGAATGAGATCTTGGACAGAAGCTGCTGAAATGTGGTTTATCTGTAGAGCGAAGCACATTTTAGTCCAAGAGATAAAGTGATGAGCTCCACTGAGAAGAACAATGAACCTCCTTTGTCTGAATAGGATTCCTTTAAATGGCATTAAAATATGTTGTGATCTGATAGTGTAGACGTTGCTAAACTGCTTTCTAATGCTGCTGGATATTTCAGCGTGATTTTTATCTTTTGTTTGTTTGTTTGTTTTGAAAAGTTTGAACGTCAAGTTGTCCAAATCTTAGGCCTCTTCTCCTTTCTCTTTCTTGCAATTTAAGTCATATTTACTGTAGTCAGAAAAGTCGTTCAAGCTTTAATCACCTGATTAATGTGTCTGAGTTATTTCGGTGCTAGAGGTTCAAGGTTTAAAGACATGCTGCTTCTTTATTTGTTTTAAAGTAGGGCTGTAATAGCAACTCTTGGTGAGATCATGGATGAAGGCAGAGCGTTTTTAGACATTCTCTGTTTCTCTTATTATCCCTACATTTGCTCCATCCTCTTTGTATTTCATCTCATTGGTTTCTCTTGGTTCTCAGCAGACATCTGTCTCTGAATCCACTAACTTTAATCTGTCAGGTTCTTCTTCCAGTATCTATTGTCCTCATTCATGTCAATTTGTTTTGATTACCATTCCTGTCTTTTTCTTCCCTTAAAAGCAACAAAACCCCTGACTGAGAGTTAAGGAAACCAAGCCCATGCGTAGCGTGGTGTTTTCACAGGCGCAGCGCTCCAGCTTCCCAGCGTTGTAGCGATGCTTCCTGTTGCCATTAGCTTGTTCCTCTGCTCCTCTTTGTGTACATGAATCTGTTTAAAAAGAGCCTCCAATGACGTTAAAATGACAAGACAATGAGCCATCTGTTTTCCACTATATCTGCTAAGATTGTAAAAGAGATCCAGACACAATGTGACCAAAAGAAGCACTTTTCTTTTTCATCAGATTTCAAGTAAAATGCACTTAGTTACTCTGTTATAATTATATATTTTGAAATGTAATTCTGGATGATAGTAATTAAAAGGTTAGGAATCCAGATGTGTTTCTTATTTCTTGGTATTTACTCAGATCGTCTGCATAGGTTGAACCGTTTTGACTACAGGAGGAAGGGAGGTTCTTTGTATCTTAGCTGTTCTAAGAACCTTAAGCCTGTTATGTGATCAATCCCTGGAGAGCTCAAGATTTCAGTTTCTAAGCTTTAACATGTCAGGACTATGAGCTTGTCACTGTAGCATGGTTCCAGCTCAAACAACACCCATATATATCTCTCTCCATGTTCCATATCTAAGCTGGCACTAAGGAATCTCATCTGTTTTAGTATGAGCTCATAGGAACGTCCCAGCATGTGCTTGCAAGCTGAGCTTTTTCTTTTCCCTACATGAAAACATGGTTCCTCTCTCCAGCTGAAATTCTGACCATGGCTCATTTATTCTGCTTCCCAAGTATCAGCTTTTTATGTAAAGGCTTATCACAGTTTACTGCCTGTTAGCTCATATTTTCCCTATATTCAGCATTTACTCAGCTGACAATTGCAATTTTTAATACACTTATGTATCCTTTATTTATTTGTATTATTGATGAGAAATCAGCCATTTATAATGAAAAAAAAAACTACTATTGAAAATTAAGTTCAGAAAAACATTTCAATTAAAGAAAATTCCTGTTTTTGAAGCAGTTATTTTCTGGCAACAGAAGCAAAACCCATTTTCTTGTTTTATTTTCTATATTTGTTGTCTAATTGTGACCTAAGGGATATTTAACATACTTGGAATTGAAAACTTGTCTCTCAACTTGTGTAGATTAGGTCTTTTTGTTATTGAGGATTTAAAGGATCTTTGACTGCAGATTTCTGTCTGATGAGTTTTAAATATTATTATCGTATTACTTGTTTTATAAAAATATAAAGTAAGAGAGAAAATTCTGAATGCATCATTAGTTTACTTGCTGTATTTGAATCCTGATTAAAATAGCCGTAAAATATGTTGGCTGTCAGCATCAGTTTTGTTTTGTTTTTTTCTGTTTAATTTGATCAAGTTTCAGAGAGCAGCAGAACAATACCAGCATTCATCCTTCACTCCAAAGTTCAGGGTAGAGAGACTGTAAGGAGAGCAGTCATCAGTGTCTGAGAAAGCTTCACTGTCTCAATGCTCCTCTTGTTGCTTCCCCCATCTACACATAAACCAAGCAAAAAACTCATTTTTCAATAAAAAGAAAAAAAAATAGGAAGAATCACACATTTCAGGTGTTACATAAACTAAACATATTTAGATTTATTTACTGGCATTTGACTGATAATTCAGGTTAGGACACAAAACTTTTACCGTCTGTGTGAGAAGAGGAAACAAAACAGTTTCTTCTTCCAAACTCAGAGTGTGTGTCTGTTTGCAAGCGGACGTGTCTTAGTTTTCTTGTGGGAAATGTTCTGTCTTCCTGTGGTGCTTCTTTTTTATGAAGTGGACCTGCCATTGGCCCCAAGCTGATGAATATTCACTCAGCTGACAAAGAGTGCTCCGATAAACAAAGGTGAAGCCAATTAGTTCCCAAAACAAGAGGGAGTTAGACAGGAAGGCAGATTTATCCACACAGGACGCCTGTGTGACTGTGTACGTCCACCACTTGTTGCACACAGGGAGAGGAAGTCGAACATAGATAATTGATTGTAGCCCTGATGGTCACTAAGCTGCTAATTTCATCAGGTTTTCAATCAGAAACAGGAAATATCTTTGTGGCTGTCAGAGTGCGGCCTGGTGCAGACGTTATTTCACTTCAAGCAGTGTGAGCTTCGCCCTGAGGGCTTTTCATTTATGTGACGGTTGGAAACTCACACCCGAATAAAACAAAAGATGGATTGTTTTACGCTGATCAGGACCTCCTGGTATTTTTTCCACTGCTGCATGCATCAGAAACTCCTTTGGTGTGACCCACCCACTGCTGTGACAGTAGGGAAGACTCTCCCTACCAAGTATTATAGAAGCTGGATCATCATGTCACCTGACAACACATCAATCATCTGTTGTGTTTCATTTTTTCTGTTTTTGTAACAACATGCTGTTGTTACTTATATCAGTTTACCAGTATCAATCAGAATACATCTTTAGCACTTATAATATCCCAGCATAAGCTGTTAATAATAACATGCAGGGCGTTTCCTTCATTCTACAGCTGATCCTGGTAAAAATATTAATTAAAAGAAAATATTTATGCATCTTATGCATCAAGTTATTGTACTTGTAAACACTCAGCTAACTCTTCATTTCAGTATGTTTTAATTTAGTGACATTAAAGGATTTCTCCACATGAACAACATGTCACAAATTCTCATTTCACTGAGTTAGTTTGTGGTTGAATGTTACCACTGGTCCCAGATAAAGCAGCTAGACGTCGATCTCTGTTCCTTCCTAAATCACTGCTCAGTTCTCTGTTGGAGTCTTTCTGACAGGCTGGTTCTTCCTGTGAAAGTTCACTACTGTTCTGTGTTTTTTTGCTTTGTGTGGATAAATCTCTCACTGTGGGTCACTGGAGCCCCAAAGCTTTAGAAGTAGGTTTATGACATGTGGATTTATCGTGTTGTTGAATTTCTTTTATAAAGAAATGTTAAGATTGTTTTGCCTGCTTCATGCTGAACCCAAGTGTTAGCTAATCTATTTCACAAGCAGAGCAAGTTTTCCAGATTTATGGACAACTTTCTACATTGTTGAAAGAAATGTTCCTTTTCTTTGTCATTACTCAGGTTATTCCTTTCTAAATGGTTGTGTTAATAACAGCTTTTTTATCAAAAACATTAGTTGTGACAATAAAAAAAATGTCTACTATTTAAACCTTTGACAGAGGATAGCAAAGATTGATTCCAGCTTTTAAGACAATAAAAGGAAATCAACTGTGTTATTAAAAGTTTGTATGTTTGCTTCTTCGTAGGGCGGCGCCATCTCCATCCTCACTGCCTGTGAAAGACCCGGTGATTTTGCTGGAGTGGTTCTGATAGCACCAATGGTCCAGATGAACCCAGAGTCAGCGACGCCCTTTAAGGTAACCACCTTATAGTTCAGGTATTTATTCTCTCAGCATCAGCTCCATTGTTATGTTTTATTTTCTTCCTCTCTAACTGCTGCTGCTGTCAGCCAGATTTCTGTAGTCCCTCCCTTAATTCTTACCATCATCTAATAGTCAACCAAACATCCAATAAACCGATATTAAAATCACAAGTAGGACAGAGCAGGTTTGCTTTCCCCAAGATGTTTGTTTTTGTAAAAACGAATATGTGTTTTTATTATTATAATAAAAACGCTTGGATACGAACAAAACTGTGAAAATGTTCAGAGAAAAAAAGACTCTCCTGATGAAAGTGTCAACATGTGAGAATAAACACATTTTCATCAGACTTGTATTGTTTGTTTTTTTTTCCCCAAAGGTTTTTGTGGTGAAGCTTTTAAACCACATGCTGCCGAGCCTCACTCTGGGATCCATCGAGTCCAAATGGGTCTCACGGGACAAGAAGCAGGTGAGAAACAGATGTCATCCATTGTGAACCTGGGTTTTACTCTTTCCTCTGATGCTGATGTAACTGACTAGTCAAGCACGGATGTATCAGTGTCTCATGGGGAAAATGCGTCCCATTGTTTATTTATTGAACATTTTTTTGAACAATCCCAGGATGAAAACCACACCTGTCTGGCAACAACAAACAAGGTGTATTTAGTTTGTCTCAAACTGAAATAGTTTAAACACAGGCTACAACCATGCAGTCACTTGTGCAGCTCCGTGCAAGTCTCTCTGTGGTTGTCTGTGTACCTCAGCAGGGCCACATCCTGCTAATTCTGCTTCCCACATTAAGTCAGAGGAAGTGTATTTTTAATCTTCTTGCTACAACATTTGATGGCTTTAACAAACTATAGCGACATAAAACTTAACATTTAACAATTAGATTAACAATTACATTAGAAAACATATTGAAACTGAGGATTAAAATTGTGTTTTAGTCTAAGAAATACACATAAATCCAAGATTTTGTTGTGAAATGTGCATGAATAAATTATTAAAGACTTTAAGTCAGAGAGTTAATCATATATTTAATGTAACTGCTCCTTTTATTTGCAAGATTAGTTCTTTATTTTCCTGCTGCTTCTTACTACTTCCATTCAACTAAATCTTGCTTTACTTCTCTAGTTGTTTCATTCATGCATCTTTCTGAATGGCCTAATCTGAAAGGGGAAAAAAAAAACAGTTAAAAAATGATAAACCAAGGAAAACCTTAACCCCTCTCTAAGAATATCTTAGTCTAAGCTCATCATTTGCCAGGATACACATTTAAAACCTTTACTTTTCACATTATTCTTACATTATCTCTTCTGGATTTATACTAACTTTTTATAAATCCAAAATGCTGTAGTGTTTGTTTGTGTCCCACTCAAACTATTAGCATATTTTCCTTTAGCTTAGATGTCCGAGAACCGTACCATAGAAAATAATGTTACTGCTTCACCTTATAGGGAAAGTAACGTACCCAGTCCTGGCACAGCAGAATACTGTGAACTCCATTAATATATAAACTCTATTTGGAACCAGAGTGCATAAAAATGATAGATATGAAAGACTTAACAGGACATGATCTTATATGTTTTCATTTGCTCCAATAAAACATGTGTTCTTAATACACCAATACACATGTTGTTGTTTTATTCAGTTTGTTTGATGTTAACGCATGGAAGAATGTCTTAACTCTCTCACCACTGAAACCCCGGCCTTCCTACCCATTGCTCTCTTCTCTGGATGTGTCCTGTCAGGTGGAGGCGTACGACGCTGATGAACTGAACTACCACGGCAGGCTACGGGTGTCGTTTGGCATGCAGCTGATGGGGGCAGCGGAGCGCATCGAGAGAGCGATCCCATCAATCAGCTGGCCCTTCCTGCTCCTCCACGGAGATGCTGACAAGCTTTGTGACATCAGAGGCTCCAAGATGATGTATGAAAACACTGCAAGTTCAGACAAAAAACTTAAGGTAGGTATGATTTCACAATGAGTCAAACCTTTTTGCATTTAGGTAAATGAAAGAGGATTCCTTTTTTTTAAGACAGAATGAAGTAGATTTATTCAAAGTCCTTCACATCTACAACAGGATATACAACAAAAAAGTTAGCATTTATGAGAAAGCGGCAATAAACCGTGATGTCTTTGGTCCTGATTTAAAGGAACCAACAGTTTCTGCATTTCTCCGTTTTTCAGAGAACTAAAAAACAGAATCCTTCCCCCTGTGTTATGTTCCTGTGGAAACCGAGTGGACAGGTTTTTTTATTATAGTAGGAGTGTTTTTTATATTTCATGCGTGACCTGAATCTCTGAAATGTACCTAAGCCAAAAGACACAATGGACATTTACAGGCCAATATGTACTCATCAAAACAGAATCCAGGGTAGGGATTTAGTGACTGCTGAAGTATGATCATTTGATCTCATTTGAGCTAGCTGCAGCTGATTTAGGATGAACTGTGGTTACCAGATTAATATTGTTATTGAGAAAACTAAAGGCACACTGAAATAATCTAACCCGGTAAGAATAGGGTTTTGATTTTTATACTGTGAGCATTTTAAGGCTGCTAGGTTGATTCAGTAATAGACTACGTGGTCTGACTCCATGTTAACACTAAAGGTTTTTTTGCATCTTGTCCAGTAAAGTGATGACTTCCACATTTTTTACCAACATCATTTCATAAGAATGTGACCTCAGTGGATCATATTGATAATGAAGGAAAAATCACAAGAATGAAGCCTTGAAAGATCCCATGTGTGATGATTGTTGTCAGAAATGACTGAGGGTAAACCTCGTCTGTCAGATGAGATCTGAACCAGATCCAGACGCTCCAACTCTCTTCCAGTCTATTAGGATGCTAAGATCTTTGCACTGAGATCCAGTTATGTAATACAGAAGTTTTTGATGCATCGCAGTTAAACCTTATGTGGATTAGAATATTCGCCACAGTAAATTTAGAAATCTGATGTAACCAGAAACCTGACTGAGTAGTGAAGAGATGCATTTTGTTTAAAATGAGATTTTTTTTTATTTTAAATCAGATAGAAAATAAAAATACATTAAAAGAGAAGACACATCATGAATAATGGAAGAACATCATCAATGATTTCGATTTGATTTGTTGTCACCTGAAAAGTATTTTCTGAATATTAGTATCTATTATTCTATGAATTATTCTATGAATCATTCAGACATTTAAAGGTTCTTAAACTCAAGCCTTCAACCAATGTGGTGTCTACATAAAAAAAGTATTTTGTAAAGAGGCAGTTTTAATTAGCAGCTCTAGCAAAAAAAAATATTTTTCTACATCCTTTATCAGAAAAAGAAAAGGAAAAACAACTTGGCATTTAGTAGATGATTAACTGAGTAAATAGAAGCTCAGGTCTTGTTTCAGGGACCTATGACTTTCTACGCTTGACTGCAGATTTCAAGGGGAAACTAATTTTTACAGCTTAAATCTCAGTCATTTAGTTTTTTGGATATAGAAAATATAAAACCCATCATGCAGCAGTTCTTCCAAAAGATCTAATGCATGCATTCGAATTTTATTAGAAATATTGCAACAACAAAAAACGAAGAAAATAATCTTCACAAAGTGAGATTTGCTGTGTCATGGTTTCCCAGTCTGATCTCATTCTCTTCAGGTGGCTGTTAAAGTAGAGAATGTTCTGTCTTTTTTAATAGGAAGTAATTTTAGCCTTTATTTAATAATCCATATCCTTTCTCTGATGAACCAAAATGTTTTCTCCAGATTTACGAAGGAGGATACCATGCCCTTCATCACGACCTCCCAGAAGTGGCCGAGTCTGTGCTGAAGGATGTGACGAGCTGGATCACAGAGCGTCTCCCTGCAGCAAAGATGGAGCAGCAACAAGGCCTGTAGATCTCATATAACAAAATAGCAAAAAACAGAACAACTCAGTCAGCGCTCCAAGGAGACTTCCAGACCTTATCCCACCAGGCCCTGCATACTTTTCCAAAGCCTGTGAGGCGTAACAGTCTTTCCTGTCCAAGAAAGACATTTGGGCTTACTGATGGACACCGTGTTCTCTATATAAAGGGTTTATTAATCGTCTTTAAATGGATGATGCTAACACAAACTTTGATTTTAGAAACTCAGCAGCAGTAGACAGTTTCCAAGCAGAACCTTCAATCAGGGATGTTCCTTGTATGGTCCAGCCGATGGGTGTGTGTTCTATTCATTGTCTCCTGGTCTCCTATGCTGCTCAAGTGAAGTTGAAATCAACGTAAGCTATGGTTCTAAGTGCAATAATGACATTTTCCTTTAGTATTACCCAATGTGGTATTTTAAATACTAATAAGAAATATAAGACAATACTTTACCGAGTTAAAGGAATAGAGCTTCTCAAATATAATAGGTGAAAAGGAACAGTATGTTTGGAGTCCGTCTCATCACAGCTCAAACTGATAAACAGCTAAAAATCATTGCTAAAAATATTAAAAAGCCATTTGTTTTATTCGTAGATTTAAAGAAACTGTGTTTGCCATTGTTTTTATGTTCAAGGAGGAGGCAGATGAACCTGGTGAAGCTGTTCTGACTTCCTCTGCAGATGGGGCCTTGTACTGAGAGGCCAAAGGTCAAATGATTTGACCTCTTTAAGGCCACGGTTGACTTCACTGATAGAGCTTCATGTAGCATCTGTTTGGTGAATGCAGAATACCTTAAAGTGTTAAATTAATTTTTACCAGAATGAAGTAACTAACAGACGAGTACAAATTACAACCATAAACCTGAACTTAATTTATTGGAATTCTGTGTAATAAAAGTGAAAATGAAGGAACCTGAAAAGCATGTTTGCATGTATCCCTCAGTCACTGCTTGGTTCAAGTACCTTTAGTAGAGCTTTCAGGGTCGCTACTCGCTTTTCACAACTAATAATGTTCACAAACTGTCCCACCTGAGCTTCAGATCTCTACAGCTCATCTAGAGCTCCTATGGCAATATTGTATAAAAGTCCCTTTTCTTAATGATGCTGTTTGTTCTTGGATCTTCTAAAAAAAATAAAAATTTCACAGGAGGTGTATTAATTTTTGTACTAAATTACAAACAGGTGGACTATTTAAAGGCATTGTTTATTTAGGAGCATCACGCTAAAAGGGGATGGAGTACCAAAGACTGCCGAACACTTTACATTTGGGATATTATAAAAACCTTGCAAGACACTTTTAATTAAGTTCCTTAAAATTTGAAATACAAACCTTATTTGAATATGAAGGAAGCCTTCAAATAGCTTTTCTATGCTGGGTTTTGAATGCTAAATAGGAGTGATTACAATCATTATAATGGAGCTAATTATAGACAGCTTTGGTTGAAGGACTGATCGAAGCAGCCGTCTACTCTTGTTTTTCTGTCAAACAGCAGTGTGGCTCCCCTGAAGTCAACCATGACCTTAACAACTTAAGTAATAATGTCACAGCGTCTTTTACTTTTAGTAGCTCTTTAATTATAAGCCAAACAGACAGACTGCGGCGTATCATCCTGCAGACTGTAATTAGCAGCTATTGCTACCTGTTGGTTTGACGCATTCATATGAGAGAAAACCTTTTAGAAGTCAGAGCTCCAATGCCAGCATCACAGCTAGATCCTTGTTGATAATCAAAGCCAACCATTTATAGATGCGATTTCTGAAGGATTTTTTTTTTCATTATCACTCTGCCGTTTTTTAATTGAGTTTGAAATGAATGCAAAGAGTTTAGAGGACATTGCATGCTATCCATGATGACTGGCTGTCGTGTTTATGTTTTGTGGAGTCACCGGGGGGATCCCTGCAAAAGTGATAGAATGACAGGAATCTCTGGCCTCTGCACGCCTTTCCAACTTTCTGTCTCCTTCGGTCTCACGGCGAGCTGCGTCTGCCTTTTTTCTTTTCTCTTTCATGTTGCTTTTCTTCTCTTGGGGAAGGTTACAAGTTCTTTCCACGTAAGCCTTTGCTCTGTTACTGATTCAGACATCTTACCCACGGACACCCACACCATCACACACAGGGATCTCAGCAGGAACAGGCTGCAGGATACACTGTGGAGAGGTTTTGCCTTTAAAAGCTCTTTTTGTGCTG
Organism: Jordanella pulchra; assembly: GCA_034780135.1. NCBI lineage: Eukaryota > Metazoa > Chordata > Actinopteri > Cyprinodontiformes > Cyprinodontidae > Jordanella > Jordanella pulchra. The sequence goes on from JAUZNJ010036503.1 coordinate 17,262, forward strand.
TAAGAGATTAGCTCAGCTACAGTGTCCAATTGCGTATCATTAAATCCCACGTTTGCACAAGATTCATTACTTGTGATCAACAGCGAAAGTGGACTCAGGAAAAAGTGCAGCGATTGCATCCACATCTTTATTATCCTAGGCAGGAGATTTATTCTCAACCTGCTTCACTACAAGTGCAGATATAGATAGAAATCTAATGTATTCCTGATTCCCAGCAGGACTCGGACCCTTAACCCCAAACAAAACCGTTTGCACTTCAAACACAATCTCCCCCTGATTAGGCAGCAGCACACAAAGCGCTCTCCAGTCGTATTCCAACTCCTTATGGCCCCCCTCCTGCTGCACGGCAACAGCACAATGGCCATAGCTCGCAGGGTTTTTTTTTTTTAAATAAAAGCTCTACCTGACAGACTACGTTAGTGGATATGACTGCCTGTTGTTTGCTTCGAGGGTGGAGAGAGAGAAGCAGCAAGAGGAAAGAAGCCGACAGTAACCATGGCAGCGCTTTCTGTTACACTTTGTGTGTGTGTGTGTGTGTGTGTGTGTGTGTGTGTGTGTGTGTGTGTGCGCAAAATCACTCAGTAAAAATAAATATCCTCATTAATTTTGTGGATGGTCTGGCACACTAGAGGGTCTCGGAGCTTGTTGTCCATTTGCTGCTCGGAGGATTCCCTGTTTGTGTGAGTGTTGAGATAAGAGTCTAAATCATCATCGGCTCACAGTGAACACCAGGAGCTGCATGCACTGAATCCTAAACAGCACACTTGGACACCATTTGCGTCTCAAATGAGAAGCGTGGCTTGGACATTGCGTGTTTTTTATTTCCTTTTGTGACATACACTGGCAGATTTTTTCCTTACCCGTTCCAGATGTTTGTTGACTAGTGGAAGAATTAACCAGAAATCCACCACTTTTCAGCTAGATTTCATTCCTGTTTTTCCCAACAATGCACAATTTCTGACTTCAAATCTTTGTTTTGTGGTCAGACTGTCCACACTAAGACACCCATGTGGATAGTTCAGTTAATAATTGTTAATCCTTTGACTGTTCAGATACAGAGTTAGAACATAGACTCTGTATTAAGGAACAGGGGAGGAGAAAAAGGGGCAGCAAAGAGCTGAATCCAAATTGGGCTTCAGCTTTTTTAACAAAGCCAGATTGATCTTGGCTACTGTTTTATCAATAGGGTCACTGTTCCTGTTTAAGTTTTTTTCTTTTGTGACTTTAAGACTGTTTCTATGAAGAGAGCTGTTATTTATGACAGAGGACCGAGAGGCAAAGGAGATTTGTTTTCATATAGTTTATGAAATTGATGTGGTCTGGGGAGACTTAATGGGTATTTGGATGAAAGGGTCAGTTGGTTTTTTTCTTTGTTTTATATGAGTTTTTTGTAGGAAAGGTTCTTAGCAGTTCCCACCATAAATTATCCTATTGGCGTTTCCAAAACTTCATTTAGTTTGTCCTGCTGATCTCAGCAGCAGCTGATTTCAGAGGTAACTAAGACCAAAGCAGATTTCCACAATAGCCAATGGGACTGTAGTCTCAAAAATGTTAAAGAGGTTCATGCAACCTGTTGTTTAGTTATGACCGGTAGCAGCTAGAGGTTTGAGCAGGGGGCTTCATTCCTGGGAAGGCCCCTGGTTGAAGTCCACAGGTTACAGCTTTGGATCCCTGAGCAACACGGTGAGTCCTCCCCGTCGCTGCAGAGGGACAGCCCACTGCTCCCCATGGCGTGGGGTAAATGCAGAGAACAAGTTTTGTTGCAGTCTGCAAATTTGCATAAACAAAAAAGGTTGATAATTATTATTAACATTATTAAAACTGTATTTGGGACTATGGTTCAAGAGGGTTAGAAATGTGCCCCACAAGTGTTGGCAGCTCATCTAGATAGACACTTTTTAACATATGCTAAATTTAAAAAAAAAGGTTGAATACGTTTCTTTTAACAGATTCTCTTTATTTTACTTTAAATTCTAAAGCAAATTGGATCAAATTTGAAAAAAAAAAATTAAATTGATTTCCATTGGGCTTTATAAATGTTTTCACTGTCTTATATTTTTGTTCAGCATTAACATCCGACATTAAATATTTTCAATCCTTCTTCAGTTACATGGAGGAAGAAGATTATTGGTACACAACCTCCTACCCTTTAGTTTCTGTGTAATCAGCTTATTTATTTAACCACCCGACACAAACCTAATAATGGTTTACAGTTTAAAGAAAAAAGTTTGCATGCATCTTTGACACTGGAGTCCTTGGGTGTGGTCTCTGCTGAGCTCCTTCAAACCTTTTTACAGCATCTCTCTTTAAAATCCTGAACAACATTTGTAAGCTGATGTTGCAGAGATCAAGCTGTTGACTAAATTTAAATTGATATTCTCCAAAATACTGGGCAATAAGGGCAAAAAGATCAAGTAAAATTCATGTAAGCTAGTTGAATAATGGGTGGGAAACTTGCTTTAATTAAGAAATCTTTTACAATCACTATACAATAATATTGTATTAATAACACTTGACATTAAATAAATCATGTGTGTATTGTATTTTACCTACTTTTTTATTTATCTTATATAGTGTTTTATTAAAAATAATTTTATTTGCTGGCATGTATGTGCTTGTTATACAATGTCAATGCATGTTTTACACCATAACCTCTTCAAACATGCTGATGTTATCTTGTATTCCTCTTTTCAAGATGTGTTTATGTTGTCAGTAATGAACATTTGTTTTTTCTAGGATTCCTACTAAGAAGAATTTACTCTTTTATGTTTAATATGATGTTGGATGAAAAACTCTTAACTACTGCCAAAAGATTTTACAAGAGCTTTTAATATTTTTTTTGTTTTTACTTTTAAGATGATAGCATTTAAAGGTTATATTTTATCTTTTATCTCTTTACAAAATGCCTTTTTTTTTAAATATTAACTTTATTTCAGCAGATCTTAAACTGATCCAGAATTTTAAGCACTTATCAGGACAAAGAAAACCTCCAATTTAATACCCTTAATAGACACATTTGAAGTTGTTTGTGGCAATTTATGTTTTAAAAACTTAGTTTTGTCTGCGTTGTTTGTGCCTTATTACTGATGAATGTGACTATTATAATTTTCTGCCCGTATTGAACTGTAAGTTAGCTGGAGATGCATCAATCAATCTACCAGAGTTCAGAATCAGACAACTTTTCCCAGCCAATTACTTTTTTTTATCATTTAACCCATCAAAATTCAGAACAGGAACCAATTAAGATACAAATTTGTTTTTCTTTTTAATTGAGAATAAGATGCCCTGATCCAAAATCAAAATAGGTTGATTTTTTACTATTATTTCTAAATAAAATATAGCCTGGATCAAGGAATCTACAGCATTTTTAAGTCTTTTTATTCTTATTTTATTACTAAATCTAAAGCACAAATAGATCAATGCTAAAACAGGAAATAGCAGGTTAGAAAATCATTGCTGACCAGAACGTAGATGAAGCTGATGCATCTCTAATCTTGATTGTTTCACATACATGAAGGTTGAGCATCAAACACATCTGTGTGGTTGTGGCTCAGATTTCTGCTGACTGTTATTTTGTTCATCTGCTTGTGTTCCTTCTATCAGCATTTTTTTTTTATTTATGCTTACAAGTCTTAATGAACAAACTAAATCAAATCACTTATTAAAAAACTGCTGCTGTTAAAAACCTGTTCAAATCAATTTGATATTAATAACTAGCAGAATAACTTGAGAAAAGATAAGCTCACCAAGACTTTTTTTTATTAAAATTACTGAACGGATGCTATAGATCCAATACATGATATAGACCAATACGTCGGCCAATATTTTGGGCTGATATTAAAACCTGCCAGTTTATTAGCTTTCATTAGCTATGCCTTAAGATCACTCCCTCCATTTGCTATCTATTCTTAATGTTTTAATTATGAATAAAGTTTTCTTTTTTGTTTAAATTGAACAGTATGTAACAGATATCACTGTGTGCTTTTTATCATGTCAACAGATGAAGTAAAGCAATAGCGGCTTGAAGAATCTGCTCCACATGCATAGGTTGATCTTTAGCTGATGCAGCAGTATTTTTTAAAATCATATCAAATAGATCTGTCAGCTGTGAATTTTATTTTTTTTTTTTTTGGCTTTTTATGAAGCTTAAAGTATTGATTTTTCATCATTGTTTCCCATTTTAATGGATGCCTCCTTTAATCCTACTGGTTATGAATATTATGAACGTCCTTTCTGATGCATCTTATTTGTGTACCAATGGAAAACTGAGCATTGTAATACAATGCCTGCAGAGATTGGATTGTAAAGCAAGCATTGAGGAATGGATCTTTAAGTCTTCCTTGTAAATGTGTCGATTTGTTTTAACAGGTTATAATATTCTGAAGCACAGTTTAAATATTCCTACGCTGGTATTCTTCATCGCCCTCCAAGCTGTAGTTCAGCTTAAATTCAGGTATTAAATCAATGTATTTTTCACAGAGAAATAATCAATTTATTTGACAGTTTTCTTTTGTATACAGGATGAGTATAGAATATGATTATTAAGATTTCTTCTGAATGTCAAACCACTTACTGCTAGACTGTTCACATTGTCTACATGTCTTGTAAAATAAACATGACTGTTTACCTGTTTCTGCTGACCTTTTATTAATCCAGTTCTCTTTCCTGTTTTTTTTTTAAATCTATCATCAAAACTGGTTTTAAGATTTTATAAGTCAAAATGCTTCTGTAAAAATTAAAACTCTTTAAAAAGTCTTTTTTGGGGGGATCCAGCTTCTGTCTGTCCTTATGAAATATCAAAAAGAAGAAGTCAGGTTTTCTTACAACACTGTTCTTTGAAAACAAAATTACGCATGTAAGGGTCGTCATAGAAGTTGAGAAATAGATACTTTAACCTTGTGGGTTCCCAGGAGGGTCAAAATTGGCAGCAACAGGGATCGATTTTTATTTCTAGATGCATTGCACCACCTGTTTTTCTTTGGAAATGCATGCAGGTAATGTTTTGTATCCTTTTATGATTGGCATTAACCAATAGTTAACATGCAAAGCAAATGTGTGAATTTCCTGAGTCTTTATAAATGTAGTTTTTAAGGATTAAAACCTTATCAGAGCCTTAGCTTTTCAGAACTTGACAGCAACTCTGATTCTGATCCATTTAAGTGATATTTCTAAAATCATTTAAAAGTCTTCCATATTTTTCCATCCCATATGTAACCTGAAAGATTTATGGTACATAAAAAGAAAACTAAACAAATACATTTGCCTCCAGAATAATCAACCTGGACATATTGTATTATGCATAAAAAGAGCAAAAAAATAAATAAATATATGTTAAAGGACCAAAGAGGTATAATTAAAGGCTGCAGTTAGATGTTATAATTAAGCTTTTAAAGCAGTACTCCAGAAATTATACCAACAATCTTTATTTTCTTTGGTTACCTTTTCTGATTTTGAAATATATTTGTTCAAAATTATAAAACTTAAACTTATTAAAGCAAAAGAAATCTTTATGGGCTCTGAATTCACAGTGTGAGTTATTTTTCTTTGCAGGAGACTTGAAGCAGGAAGATTCTCGGTCTGAATCGCAACTTCTGGTCTTTACACATAAAACTTGTACATCTTCCTTCCGCTTGTGTAGGTTTCCCTGATACACCGTTTCCCCTCCATAGTTTAAAATCTAGACCATTAAGTAACTTGTCTCTCTAAACTACTCTGAAGAGTGTGTTGTGCTTGTGAGGGACTGGAGACCCGCCCTGGACGGCCTGTTTCTTTCCAAATCATTGCTGGAAATGAGCACCTATCCTCCTTTAATGAAACATCGACTGAGTGTTACAGTTTTTTAATAGGTTTCATTTTCAAAAAAGGATGTGTTCACATCCTGCAATTTATTTGTCTGCACCACTTTAAAATATTGGCTGCAGCCTATACACTTAGAGTACCTTGCATAAGTATTGACACGCCTCAAAGTTTTCAACATTTTGCCACATTACAACCACAAACAGAAATATATTTCAACTGAAATTTATGTGAAAGACATTTATATATGTATATTATATTTATATGAATCTTTTTATTTTATATTTATATATATTTTCCTGCTGAAAAGTGAACCTCCATCCCAGTCTCACATGTTTTTCAAACTGCAGCAGGTTTTCTTCCCAGATTCCTGTATATTTGGCTCCATCTATCCTCCTCTGACCATCACCCTCTTACCTGCTGAACAGAGGCACCCCCAGAGCTTGATGCAGCCACCAGTGGTGGTGGTGTGTCCAGAATGATGTGATGCATTTTAGCCTATTTTGGTTTCATCTTACTAAAGTACCTTCTTTCACATGTTTGCTCTGTCTCCCACCTGGCTTTCTTCTTACTACTTTTCTATACGACCACATTTGTGCAGTGCACAACTAATATATGTCCTGTTGACAGATTCCTCCCCCACAGCTGTGGATCTCTGCAGCACATCCAGAGTCACCCTTTAGTTGCATCTCTGATCAGTGCTATTCTTGTTCGGTCTGTAAGTTTAGGTAAACGGCCTTGTCTTGGTAGATTTACAGTTGTCCCATTCCCTTTACATTTCTGCAAGATGTCCAAAGCTTGGAAAATCATTTTATTGCCTAAATCTGCTTTAAACTTCATGTAGGTGCCTAAGTTCTTTAAAATAGGAGTGGTTTCTCACGTTCATCGCAGTGTATTATTTTCAAAAACAGATTTAATTTTTATATTTTTTTCCTAGAGCTGTGATGTTTATTGTGATGGGGATCTAGAGAACCCGGGGTGGATGAAGCAAACATCTCCAGGTTAATCTCAGTGAATTAGAGTATCATTAAAGGCATGTGTTTATCCTATGTAATTCTATTCAAATAAGGTAACTCATACATCATACAGTGTTAGTACACATGCTACAGTGCAGCATGGTATGGAGGGGATCAACCTGTGGCTCTGCTGAGGTTTACCAGAAGCATAGATTGCTTTTTGGGTGTCCCTTAGCTGATCTGCGTTGTTGTTTCTGGTGTCTCGTCGTCCTCTTAATATATCCAATAGATTCTCTTAAGTCAGGCCAGTTCAGTGGCCTGTCAAGCATGGGGATAGCATTTTGATTAAAGTAGGTATTTGTGTGAGCAAAAGAAAGCATGGAGTTCTCTAAAAGTGCTCTGGTAAGATGGCTCCACTTACTTTCTAGCTGATAAGACAGAGTGGATCAGTAGATGAAATGGCTCCTCAAATGAATACTGACTGGAAAATCTGAAGTTGGACTTCAAGCAATGTGGATTCTGTACCTTTCCAGTATTTTTCTTTTTCTCTGAAGCATTCCTTTTACAAATAAAATGCAAAATTTGCTTAATCAGAAAAGAAGATGAGTCAGCAACTGTTGTATCTGTAGTCCAGGTAAGTCGTTTCTGACATTGTCTACAGCTTGTGAGGGACTTAACAGAAGGAACACAACAGCTGTAGTTGAAGCCCTGGATACGTCTTGATGCATCAGGTCCTGAAGCTCTGTCTCCAGATGCAGTGCATGCCCTCTGAATCCCCCCTAAACTCCCAATTGGGCTTTTCTTTGCAATCCTCTCAAAGCTACAAGTCTACCTGTTGCTAGAGCAACTTTTCTTAACATGCATTTTCCTTCCTTTTAACTTTCCATCAAGATAGTTTTGATAAAACCCTCTGTGTATTAAGCATTGTCCAGTCAGCCATTTGATTGGATGTTAATGCTTTTTTTCTAAATTAAAAGTATTATTTTTTTTCTTTTTAATCTAACCTTCTGAGATATTAAATGTTGGTTTTGTTTAGTTGTTAACCAATAATCCTCAATATGAACTAAAAATAACAACTTCACATCCCTCTTTATAATTAATCTACATCATAAATGATTCTCACTTTCTGATTTAAACTATTTCAATGAAATAAATTTTTTATTAACATTCTAGTTCATGCACCAGGTATGTAAGATCATAGTAGCGACCCAAATACATCTTTGTTTTTTGGGAAACCAACAGTTTGCTCATCAAATACATGTGTCGTATTTTGACCAGCAGATGGTAGTATTGCATCATGGCAACAATTGAAGTCAGTCTGTTTTGAATGAATGTAGTTCTGGAGGGATCCTTGGTTGATTTCATACAAGGAAGACATGAATGAATCTAGGCTCTATTCAGAGATTTGTTTTAGCTGTTGCTTTGATTCTAATCTTTTAAAAACACTGAGTGTAAAGCCGTTCCAGTTTTCACAAGCTTCAAGCAAAACGCTTCAGTATTTTTAAGAAAAGATTCAACCCTTTTTATTTTGCTGTGAAATTCTAATTTTAAATCTAAGTAAAAATAAATAAATAAATAAAACACCAACTGGCTATTATACAATAATGGTGGTTTTACAGACATAATGACACTGTTTGCCTGTGAAAAAGCTCAGTCATGCTGGTCATGACAACCACAAAACAGGCTTAAGATGACGGCATCCTTGGTACCGCTGGCATAAAAAGGAAGACTCACCAACTAAAAGATTAAAACAGTTATGGTAATCCAACCAAGATGCAACAAAGGGATGGATTTTCAAGTCGTTGTTAATGTGACCCCACCCTGGTGGCGGTCAGACGCAGCAATCAATAAAAATTCCCAAAGTACATCTCTGCAACAATGCTAGATTTTTGCATAATCATCCAAATAAGGCAGAGAAATGGTTACAGAAATCGGCGCTGTTTAGAATATCTGTATAGTTCATAAAAAGACTTATATACCTTAAAATACATAGTTTGTTAAACATAACAGACATCTATAATTCTCTATTACCCAAAGATATTTTTCCAACTCATACTATAAATATATAAGGTATAACTTCCAACGACTTTTTTTTTTTTGGCAAAATCGTTTTCAAAGGAATCTAAGCAGCACAAATCTTCTATTGAAAAACTTGACATATTACAACTCTAACTCAACAAATAGCTAAGCTTTACAATTGATGGAGGTGGTGCATAAAACGTTTATGAGGTTTGGGTGAATTAAAATTAAAAACTAAACTTGGGCTTTATCTTTAGGACTTGATCTTTAAAGATTCCAAATAAAGAGTGCTAAAATGCGCACTGATTTTTTTTTCTTTTTGAGTTAAAAGTAGAAAGATAAAATCAATCAATATAAAAACAATAAATAAAAATCATTTCTATTGTGTCTCCTGTTCTTTCGTTTCTGTCCCATTTTTCTATCACCGCCTCCTTCTTACTCTGAAAATGTAGGCCTTGCAGCTCTCTTTGAGTCATTTTTGGAATTGGCTGAAAGCACATTAGCTGTGATTCTCAAAGGAGAAACACTTCGAGGAAAGCCATGACCTGAATCCCCACTTATACATGTGGATTTTAGTCTTTCACTGCACTTGAAAAATGTGCTGCTCCAGATTCATGTGGCTGTAAAAGTCTGTGAGGAAATCTATACGTAGAAAAATGCTTTCCTATAGGAGGGAGACAAATAGTAATATTGATGACAGCAGATTTCACTCTAATATTTTTTTAAATGTGCCAACAATGATTCCCTATATCCTTGGCTGGTAAAATATTTTGATAAATACGCATATATTACTAAGATAAAAGTTATTTGCCATGATATGTTGTTTTTTGGTAAGTCAATTTTCCCAGCAGGGGGAGTCTGAAGTTCTTGTTTTCCAATGGGTTTGTTAAAAACAAAGAGATAAGCCAATCAGAAACCAGCTCAAGGAATTAAATAAGGGCTCTCTGTGACCATGGCAACAGCTTTACCTCAGTGATAGATAGAAGGTGAGAGATAGAAATGAAAGAGGAGATAATACATTATTGACTGAACACAGAGGGTTGCTGCAAACTTTACTGGGCAGTTAGCCTATCTATAAAGGGAATCATGGTGACCTGAAAGCATGTTGGTCCCTTTCTATCTACGGAGGCTAACAAAAGGCTTAACTAATCAGAGAACGCTAAGGTAAGAAAGGTGGACAGTGAAATGGGACTCGTCATTAGTCCTGCACCTAAAGCTGTGTGTACAAAAATAGAAACACGGACTGAAGAATTACTTTAGATTTCCAAGTTGTGTGGCATTTTAACATGGAGTTCCCTGTAAAAGTATTCATACCCTTTTCATTCAAACTCTCATCAGGTTAAAATCATAAACCTCGTTGCATTTTATTGAGACTGCACAAAATAGATCCTCACAAAGAGTTGCCCGCATAAAAGATAAAACTGCAACCGGTTTAAGAAAATAAAAAAAATATATACAAAGTTTGTTATGCATACAAATTCAGTCTATCACACTAATGGATACAGAACAAAGATTACAATTACAAACTACAGGTAGTTCGATGTCTCTACCAGCTTTGCATAGAAACTGAAAGTTTCTATGCAAAAACTGCTCAAGCTCAGTCAGATTAGATTAAGTCTTTGAGGAAGTCTTCCAGTTCTGTAGAAAATTCTGTTTAGATTTAGGTCTGGAGCTCAAATTAACAATTTGACACTAAAATTTGGTTTAATGTAAAGCATTCTATAGTAACTTTGGATGTATGTTGTAGTGTTGTGTCCTGCATGACCCAACAAGACCTGCAGAAGACTGCAGACAAACATATAAGGATTAAAAGGTGCTACATGATGGAGGAGTGGAGCACTTGATTTGGAAATAATGATTATGATTTGTACTCCTGAAATGTGGTAGCCAGGATACGAACAGGTGCTCCTGCTCCCTTCGTTCCAGGTGTGCTTTGGCAAATTTGTTGCTATGCTATAGGGGAAAACTGCAACACATTTTCTGTGGCTTTCTTTCAACAAAAAAATGTCTTCTTTTGTACTTTTTGAGTGAATGTTTAATAATAGTTTCATTTCCGTTGAAAGTTCTTGATCACTGCAACTCATTTAAGGGTTACCTGATGTCTTCCTTTGTCTTTATGATGCTGTTTGTAGACCAAGTTTCCCTAATTTACCAAATACACCTTCATAGAACAGCTGGATTTAAGCTAAGATGAAAACAAAAAATGTTTGATTAGTTGTAATGACACATAAGAATGTAGTTGGTTTTATAGGTTTTTATTTTTGGTTTTCTAATTAAAAAGGACTAAATGAAAATACCCAATGTATGTTTTGAATTTGATTTGTAGAACTAATTCTGAAAAGTACTAATTCTTTTTTTACTATTAAGCACTATTTCTACTGGTATATCAAAGGTTTTCTAGAAAATAAATTTATGTTTAGCTTAGCTGAACAAAATGTGAGAAATTTGAAAGGGCTGTGAATAGCTTTCCAAGTATTGGTTCACACAAAGATAAATGCATTTCTATGGTTAATTTGAATGAGCAAAATCCTTTCATGAGAAGAAAACAAGTCATGATGAATTAGGATTGTTTTGGAATTGTTATCCCAAGAAAAGGAATGATGTTTTAAATTTAAGTTCCTGGAAGCCTTTTTATTTTTACATATTTTTTCTATTTTTTATTTGGTTTAATCTGAAGTAGATGGAAAACACAGCTAATTTGATACAAAAATTGTTAAACATATTTATAATTCAAGTTCATATTTTAATTAAGAAATATCTTGCTCTTAGTTTTAATGTTTACATATAGGTTAAGTTAACTTACTTTTGGGAAGACCTAAAAGAAAAAATGAACTATTTTCGATCCATTTTTCTTTGACCACTTTTTAAAGCGCTTAAATTTGATTCTTCTAATTCTATAATTTATTTTTCTTTCAAACTCTCCAGGCCAATTTTGTGGGTGCGGCCTTTTCGGAATGTTCCAATCTACTTCTGCGTTCAATCCAATCCCTTCTCCCATGGCTGCATGCAATTGGCTGTTGCGTTATAATTCTTCATTCTCATTGGTTCTAATTCCTTTCAATCTAAAAAGCTCCGCCCCCTCACGCTTTCTCAAACCAGTGTTTCATTCGCGCATGAACGGCTGTGGATTACCGCGACGGGGGGGCAGCAGATCTGCTTTCTGCTAATTTAGCAGGATTTTTCCCCACATTATTATATGTCTGCCTGATACGTTAACTTATCTTTAAAATTTTGTAATTTCCTTCTGTGCTTCTAGTAGATTTTAATAACAAAGGCGCGTTACTAAGGTGTTAAATGCGAATTAACAGCAGGCTTTGTGTCACCTCGCAGTAGCAGCTGACTCGTGTCTTTCGGAGTTCGGAGTAGCTCTGAGCTGCCAAAGGAAAACTAGCTAGTTAGCAAGTCAGCCACTTAGCCCACCAGCTAGCCTTGCTGCCACATTAGTCCCACCCTCAACGAGTGCGTAAACGTCAGGCTGCAGCACTGAGGACAATTTTTGCTCCCTCAGAACTTAGCCAGCATCATTGTACACCTGGGTGGCTGAAGAGACTACCCCCTTCAAAGGTTAGCGTAGTTAGGTGGCGCTAACGGAAATTGGACGTTTGTGTTTTCTTTTTTTTTTTCCTTTATATGCGGAGAGTGTCTTCTCTATGAAGGGATACCGTTAAAGGGACTGGCTGAAAAAGAATAGACGAAATACAGAGCGAGAACGAGGAAGACAGAGGAGGAGGTGACTGGCTTGTTTAGCCGGGAAGACATCATTTTGAACGTAAGTGACTCATACTTAGCAAGTGTCTTGATAGTGTCTCATTAAACGGCTCACATGACTTGTTTGACACAACTTGTAATTCTCGCTTGGCAACGTTTATCCTGACAGTTGCTGTTCTGGTGGCTAAGCACCCGCAGCCTGTGCGCCATACTACAGTCTAAGCTAAGAGTGGGGCTCTCAAGCTAGCATGACAGCTTAGCATTGATGAGCTGAAAGTGTGCGAGAAAAAAAACACTTTAGTCTTTGCTTCATTAGATTTGCTACTGCTATTGTTTTAAGAAGCACGCTTATCTGGAAGTTAGGTTGAGTTAGTTCTGTAGCTCTTATTCAGCTATTTCCCTGGTAGGAGTAGCTTAGCTTGACGATATGCTAACTGCTTTCAACCGACCACCTACCCAAGTTGACAGCTCAGTGTTTGACAATGCAAAGGGCTTATGTTGGAAAACGCAGCTTTTTAGTTTTTTATACCGAATTTGTTCCCGGCCCACGATAAACTCATTTATCTATCGACTTCAGCTGTGACATCTCTGTTCCTCAGCTTTAGATAAAGTAGGTACTCAGTAGTGACAGTGTCACCTAAGATAGTTAAACTCTGAATTGAAAATGCAGTGCGACGCTGTTTCTGTTTGGGTGTCAAACCTTATAATCTTTTTAAATCTTCCCAGCTTGTGTGCGTCCATCTTTTTTTGTCGTGCTAAGCTGCCATCAACTTAGTGAGCCTTCACAGTCATGCATTGTGTTGAAATAACAAAAGTCACATCTGTTTAAATCAACAATCAGGCTGCTATAGACCACACCACGTGCAAGTACTCAACGCATGAAAAATATTTGGTAAGCAGCACAGCTGTCCTCTCAATATAAATACATGGTTTAATTTAAAAGTACAAATTTAGCTCATTTATTGTTTTTTTTTCTGATAGCCCACTTAGTCATGTAAGAATGCTATGATTTCATAGCATATCACATAATTGACAATTTAGTTCTGGTCCAGGGCTGAAGAAAACTGAACCCAACTATGCAAATGCTATATCATTTAAGATATTATTAGAAGTTGCAGTTTATCCATATTTTCCTCACTCATTTCTTTATTTTTCCATTAGAGGAATGGCATCACAGACTGCAAAGTGTATTTTTGTCATGTGTCAGTTAAATGCCTAATGCCTGAGATGTAAGGATGATGTTTAAGCAGCTACTTGTGATGGCTATACTACATTTGCAAGCTAAATATTTGACTGTGCTTTTAGTTGATGATCAAATAATATGCTGCTCTAGAGACAAAAAGTAAACAATTTGTTATATTTTATGATGCAGCTGTCACTAGCTGACAGAAAGATCTGTTTTTGCAATAAGTTTACGAGTGAAAGCTAACAGCTAGTTGTATGGAACAACTTCTTTTTCGTTTTTTTAGTTGATCTAAAAAGCTGAAAATTCAAGTGCTCATATCCGTCTAGTAAACACTTTTAACAGGTCACAGTTCAAGTTTTCTTTGCCCCAAGATCATCCATATTACTGAGGTATTTTTGGCAGTTAATAAAGGCTGTATTATACTGCCTCATCTGGCTGTTTTCTTCAAGGCCAACAAGAGTGGAGCAGATTCTGGGATTTTTTTTCATTGTGATGTTTTTTATTTATTTCTTTATGCTTTTTTTGAAATAGCAATCAACAATTTAAAACATGTAACTACAAGTTAACTTATCAACACTCTGAAAAGTAATTTTACTTTTCTGCAAATTGTGATATGACCTCATCTACTACATACATTGAAATTGTAATAATGTTAACTTCACAGAGCTTCCATTTAAAAAGTCAAAACATTTTTAAAATGCATTCAAATAGTTAAGTATAGGTATAAAGAGCAATTTTTAATTTGAAATATTTTAAATGTAGGGTGTATATTTTACTGTGGCTTCTATATCTAAGTTTAATAAAACAAAAAGTGAATTTCATTTGGTTGCATAACGTCTGCAAATTGACCAGAGAAGTAATAATTTGATAAATGATAATGCTGGTTTTCAAAGTTTTGTCAAATGTAATCAATCAGAAGATCTGGTAGATGGACAACCTGTCAAAGCAGCTGCAAAAAACTTGGTGACTGTCATTTTTCTTTGCTCATTATTAGCCTCTGGGTTTCATGTCTTGCAACACTCATGCATCTGGGTTGTGCTGCTGTGGTCGATCAGAGTTAGCAGAGTCAAAAACTATTAATCATAACTTGGGTTGAATTATGCAGACAAGGTGGTCAGCCAACTACCATAAAAACAGAGTCTTGGCTCCCATTTAGAAAAAAAAATGTCCTACAGAACATTACAAAAAAGCTTTTAGAGTTTTATATCTTTTTGTGGTTAGATAACCATTCTTTATTTTTAATGTTTAGAATTTAAAATGAAAATTCATTTTTAATTTTTTTTTATTTTTTAAAAAACAAAAAAAAAAACAAGAAAATTCAGATTCAGAGTAAATACATTTTCTGCTTAAAGAATCTTCTATCATAAAAAAATGGTAGGAGGGGAGCTGGTAGAAGGATGTAGTTTGTTGCCTTATTTAAAAAGATTGCTCTGTTATTGTCTGAGGAATTTCTATGCAGATACTAAGTTATATCATAGCAAACTTGTTGACTTTCTTCTTTTTTGTTTTACTATTAGAATTTAAAAGATATTTCTATATACAATTTGGTCCAAGTCGCATGCATAGTAGCACACATTTGTTATGTGAAAATATTGTTATACTACAAAATATAACTCCTTATGAAACCGAAAGTGGGACATATAAGGTTTTCCCACCTACCGCTGTGTGTAGGAAAGCATTTATATTTTTACTAAGAAGTTTAAGAACCTAATAATGTATCCACCAATCATTGTAGATGACAGCCCTCATGTATACAATTTAACAAATCCAATTTTTCTTCTTTCTTTTTTCTTGCTTTAGATATCTAAAGGCTACCAAAAAACTAAACTTAGCCATGAGTATTGAGATACCGGTGGGGTTGACAGAACTGCTGCAGGGCTACACAGTGGAGGTGCTGCGACAAAGGCCTTCAGACCTGGTGGATTTTGCCGTACAGTACTTCACCCGCTTGCGGGACACCAGAAGTCAGGATGGGTCCGGCGTGGCTGGTAAACCAGGGAAAGGAGTGATGTTTGATGGGGAGCCCATGCAAACGGAGTCCAACGGCGAGGATGATGAAGACGATGATTCCGACTTTGAACGTAAGTCAACATTTTCATATGTCAATGGTTAGATGGGTTTGTCTGATTTAAAGAAGCAAATAAAAGTGTTTTTACAAATATTTACAAGACTCAGCTATAAGGAGAATTGGTGACTTAAAACTTTAATGTCTGTTTTTAAGAGATGATCCACTCTGATGCAAATCATATTTTTGCATTATTTTTTAAGTATTTTGTGTCTCTTATTTTGGAACTGCAGCCCTTGCTTACCATGTCAAATATAGATGTTCTTCATCCTTATTGTCTTCGTATGTTTGCTCACACATTTCTTATATGTTTGAAATCACTCGCTCACTTTGTGGTATCGCCAGCTGCAAAAATGTAGTTTCTTATGTTATTATTATTTGTGGTGATTTTTAAGCCATTTCGCCCAGCCCTAGTTATTACTTTACTTCAATGAAGTAGCCAAATAGAAGATGAGTCTTTGTTAGGTAGGCATTATAGTCAGAGAGTTGCACAGAATTTTCTCGTATGTCTTTTCAGACATTTCTTTAAACTTTATAGTCAAGACCATACACAGAATCGTTCTTCATAATTATGCAAATCCATTGTGAGCCTTTTCCTAGTATGTTTTTATAAATAAAAGGAAGCGTACATCCTGTGGCCCTCACATTGCATGTATGCACATCTAAAGCATAGATTAATGGGAACTTGAGGTTCCCACACTCCACATTGCCTTGTCTCTGGTGCATCACTCCCCTGTGTTTGGGAGACTGGCAGAGGATGTAAGTCATCCCATTGCTCAGCTCTCTTTAGAATAGTATGGCCTAGATCTGACCACTTTCTGATGCTCAAAATGGAAATTTATAGTTTACTGTATGTTGGTGCTTAAATCTGTTTAGGGAACCACTAGAATTCAGTAGCATGCAGTGAATAAAGTAAAGCAATTTGTATGCATGTGAATGTTTAATGTGGTTAAAATGGTGCAAGTGGGATTATGGCTGCAGATTGTCTCTTTTGTCAAATCAATGTTAGATGCAGTGCATTGGAGGGGATTTTGGATTTTATGGCCAAGATTTATTAGCCAAGTCTGTTGAAGCATAAAAGAAATTTGGCTCTAGCTGTTGTTGTCTCTCTAGCTGTACAATTTTTTGATTTATAACACTCAATAGTGCACTAGGCTATATATAATCAATGTTAAAGCAGCACAAGCAGAGCAATAAATGTAAGAGGAGAGGTGATGTGACGTTTGTAGATGTTTGACAGAGGTTGGACTGTCAGGAATTGTAAATGATGTTGTTCAGGGAGAACAATGATTCTTATGTTGGACGTTTTGTAACACCCACTTTGCCATCTTTGGTTATAAACTTTAGTTTTAAGTTCACAACATTGTTATAAGTTCACTATCATCTCTCATGCAAATGTTATTTCAGGTAAAAGAAATGTTGGCAAATACTGCAGACTGGTACGAGATAGATCATGTATTCTGTGTTTATCCTCACACAGAGCTTGGCTCCAGTCTAACAGCTGTAACCTTAACTGAGAAAAGTGTGTGTGCACGTGAGTGCTTGCTTGCTAACACATGCACATGCTCTGTTTCTACTTGCTTTTGGGTGAGGTGATTGCATGTGAAAGCAAACTGTTATGTTCCGACTTTTTCACACCAGTTCAAATTCCAGCCTTTTGACAACATGAAGTGTTGTTACCTTTGTACGTCCAGATTAAGAATCACTACAATACTTGGACACCTCATCCTTGGGGGCAATAAATGATAGAGTAGATAGTGATGTACTTCAGAGTGAAGTTATTGTCTTCATGCTTGAAGTTACACACATGATTTTCATGTAAGTTATCCAACCAGGCCCGTCCCCCGGAGGATACTCTCTTGTGATGGAAACAACACAGGCCTGTATACTGAAAGAAACCATGTGCTGTTTGAAATACCACTGGTTTAACAGATATGTGCTAATATTTTAGGCCATCTGCAAAAAAAGATTGGAAATGTTGGGAAATAGCTAAATGCACAGAGTAGCTTTTAGCATGTGTCTTTGGTTTCCAAACCCAACCAGGTGTTTCCATATTTAGGTTTGAGTTTTCTAAACTCCAGTTAGCGGTTTAGAGAACAAGCTATGTCACAACCTTTAGAGCATACATCAGAGGTTTCTGTTGTATGTCCAACTTATTTTCTGTAAGTAGGCCATTGACACACTTCTGTTGGCATTGTTTAAAGGGGCTTTATGTAAGTTTACAGAGTTTTCTAATATTGCCACCTGTGGCCAAAACACAGAACTGCAGCACTTTTCTGCTCGTCCTTGTAGCTCGTGCTCGTACTTGACAAGGTTTTTTTCACCTTGCCTGGAGTTGCAGTTGGTTTCTGAGCTGAGCTGGATGCCAGGAGCTTCTGAGTATCCTTATAATCCATCTTGAATTTAACACTTCAATTGTTCACTCGCTCGGACACATTTAGCAAAGACGCGCTTGACATTACATCCACAGGACAGCACAGGAACTTCTTCTAGGCTACAGGCTTACAGATGTATCGATGCTGAACTACTGAGGCGTCAGTCTGCTCTTCCAAACAATGCTTTAGTCGTAAATGGTCAAATAATAAGGCTATTTTAAAGATATTTTTCAGTAATACCTTGCATAATGTCTCTTCAAGAGAAATATTGTAATGGTGAAATGAAGCTTAGCTTAATTTATCTGCTTGAAGTTGGTTCAAGTTGTGATTAAAACCCTGTTTTTTTTTTATCGGAAAATAAGCTACAAACTCAACCCTCGATTATTACCCCAACGCCTCCTACAATGAGACTGTATAACTCATTTGATTCTGACATGGGCTACTATACATGTTTAACTCTACAGACTTGATGTAACACAACGTCGTATGGACACTATACCAGTGGTGCATTGTAAAAATGTAATCACCAACATCAAGCTTTTAACGGGTAATATAAGCCTAATATTCACAAAGTCCTTTCCTTACTTTGTAGCTTCAGTATCCCTGTTCTGCATCTGGATTCGATTCTGACATTATTTCCTGTCCATTCTTCCTGTGTTATATCGGGCCACAGCTGGATTTCAGGGATATGGTGGAAAGTCTAGACCTTCAGTCACTTTAAATAAGCTTCATGGCATTAAATTGTCTCTCAAAGTCGACAGAGGAAGCTAGAAGAGAGAGGGCATAATTCTCCAAACTAAGCACGTCGGGGTGCTGGTGGTGTTTTATTGGACTTATCTCAGTCCAAATTGATAAAAGAAGAGTGTCTCCCTTTATATTACAACCTTTTCTTCCATCATCATCATCTAGTATAGCCAGTTGTATGTTCACAGGATTACTACAATTTACCCCTGAAAGTTTTACCCGTCTTGTTTCTCTAGCAGCTTAAAGCCACTTCAGGATCACCACCCAAGCCTAAGCAGCTTTACAAAAGGAGATATTGTTTCAGTACAAACTATTAGACCGCCATCACTCCATCATTATGTCAGTATTGCTGATGTGGAAAGTAGCGCCCACAGGCATATTTTATCCTTTCAAGGGACAAAGTGTGGTTACTGCCATTAAGGCTTTTCTTTACTAATATATATTTTAAATCTTCCTCAGGTTTTATCTGGATAATTAGAACCTTCAAAAGTGTGATTATATATTTATTTTTATTTATTTATTTATTTTTTTTATTATTATTTCTCCAGACACACAAACACATTATTTGAAATTAATTTGGGCAGTGTTGAACATTAAAAGTTTGAATACATTTTTAAAATCTAGTTCACATTTACCTGCTTTTTAATCATAATTAAAAAAAATGTGTTTATACCAAACAAAGATGATATTTTGCCTTTGAGACTCAACTTTTTCAGTGATCAACCTGTTTAGTATCTCATTAGAAATACAAGTTCAATAAAGATTAATCAAATTACACAGAATTGTCCACATTTATATTACATTTTCTCAATTTGCACAGAATTGTCTGAAATAACTATTTTTTTATTTCGTTGCTTATTTATATGCAACTTAAAATCAAATTCCTCTCAATTTGTATTTATGGTATATTCAATTATTTTCTCACCTTTTTCCCAACTGAAAGCTGTGCAAACATACAGAGGAGTTGTACCCAGTTGAACCGTCGCTGCTCTGCTCTTTACTCAGTGTCATAGTTAACCAAGACAGACATTCAGATTGTTAGTGAAAACGCACTCATTTTGGGGTGGTGATCTTTATAGAAATGTTTAGCATAAAACACGGCAGGATGGCAAACAGATTGGCTTGTATACATTATTTAATTAGTAATCAGTTATTCAGAGACTGCTCTGGATGCTCAGACCTCGTGCAGGTAAGGTTTCGGCTTTCCTTGCTCTAACTGCATGTGGAGGTTTCAGGACAAGGCAGCTGTCTGTGAGATTAAGGTCTGTTCACACCAAAAGTGTTTTGGGCGTCAGAGCATCTGATTTGCATGCAAAGTCTCTGGTGAAGTGCGTCAAGAAACATCGATGGGTCTCGGTGTGCATCTGATCATCCAGAGCACCGCGTCCTGACATTCCTGCGTCCGAGAGGGCGAGTGATTGACGCTAAAGTTCAGAAACCTGAACTTGACGTGGAGCGTCAGGCGATCAGAAAAGCTCTTCCAGAAGTTGTCTTGGAGGCAGACACGTCGAGCAAACCATGATTCCTTCTGCTAAGCTCTCAGTGTATGAAAGAATTAAGGCAAGAGAATGGATTTTTTATTTACAATGAAAAGAGAGCGATCTCTAATCATTATTATTGCACTAAAATATTTTCTTTACAGAATTTTGACATTGTTTATAAATACCTAGATTAACTACAAACGTTAAAACCTTCTGGTGGAAAATATATACTTTTTTTCTATGTTGCAATTTAGCAGTTTTTACCAAAACTTTAAAAAATACTTTATATTTACTTTCGGCCTCTACGAACGGCAGTGGGAACTTCAGAGAGCTTTTGTGGCCTGCTGGTATGCAGAGGTCTGCCGAATAAAAACACAATATTTAAGTTGGAATATAATCCTAATGAAATGACTACATCTTAAAACATTCAAATTAAGTCAAGACACTCTCTTGATTGCAACATAATAACTGAGTGATTCAACAACCGGAGCATCAAGACTCCAGAGTTTCTGACTTTAAAATGCACATGCGTCCAAGTTGAGGCATTGGATAACTTTTTGATGCTGAAAGAAGGGGTCTGAATGCACCAAACGACCGTTACGACTGCTGCTTTCACATGACGTCACTAGAAAAGTCACAAAATTTGCCACTCTTCACTTTTTTGTAAGGCAAAAAAGTTTCCAGATGGGTCTGAAAACTCCCCAAATATAGCGACTAAGTGCTAAATTGTCATCAGTGGACTGTTGACTCCAGAGAGCAGCACGGCTCACCATAGCCACCAGTTAGTTTCATATGTATCCAGCGATGGAGCAATGCAGATTTTAACATTTCATGATATTTGAATGAATTTTTACTCATATTTAAATGTACTTTCTGCATATGCATTATATCGTTGTAGTGTATTTTTCAATTCATTCATTCTGATGGTGCAGCTGCTTCTATTTGCTGTGGGAGTGCAGCATCAATTACACCTGGCAGAAACCTGGCGATTCATGTTGCTGTTGTAATATTTAGCAGTAATGTAGTTTAGGTTTTACTATTTAATATTATACTGTCTTAATGCCTGCCTTTGTTAACATGTGCAGACGTTTTCATATCTTTGCAGGGATAAGTTTGGCTGAACACTAAAGCCTTATTTCAAGTAGAGGATTTAATAATGAATGTATTTGGCTTTCACTACAGTGTTATAAATATCTTGTTTCCTAAAGAAGTCTTACTTAAGAGGACCAGAGCACTTAGACCATGATTTCCTTTTCCTAATAAGTTGAAGGTTTTTCTTTGAGCTGGCCTGTGCAGGATCTGTGTAGCAGTGAATCAGGACAAACTCCGAGTGAACGGGCACCTTTGTGATTGAAAATTCTGTGGCTATTTATAAGAGGATGGATGGAGGACAGTCTGTAGCAAAGATTATATAAGAAGTTAATTAAATGTGTTTCTATAAGAAAGACGCCTGGAATGAAGTGGTGGCCGTATGAAAAATGTCTGTGAGGATGCAGAGAGACACAGCCTATGTCAAAAGCATCCGTGTTCTTTGCAGAGCATGACAAAGCTATGTAGATGGCTCCGGTACCTTTGTGTGAAAGGGCAGCTTTATTTCAGCTGACTGGAAAATGTTAACCAACCTAACAGGTTTTCATTTCGACCAGTTAATCTCTGGGATTTTTTATTTATTTATTTATTTTTATTATTTTGTTTTTTATTAGTACTATTTTAACAAGTGTCAGTAAAAATGCTACTCAGGTATGTTGTTTTGGTTATGTCTAAACACTTGTATTTAGATAGCAAGACGCTCAGAGCATCACCAGAAGCCAGCCAAGTGTTTCCTCTTCATCACAGCCTCCTTCCATCAGTATATGCAGAGCTTCCCAGATGGTTGCTGTTTATTTTTGACAGCAGTCCTCCTTTCACTGGTAAACACTTCAGTAAATAGGCAGATGAGTGCAGATCTGTGAATAAAACCAAAACCACATATTAAACATAAGCTTTTTTAAATATGGGAAATTATGAATTTTGTTCTTATAATTTATTGTTGTTAATAACAAATTGTTTTCATTATTGTTTTCTTATTAGTGTTTAGTGTAACTTATGCATCCATCTATTGGTGAAACTCGTTCATAGAAAAAAATTTAAATTGTGACAAGTCCTATAAAACAATTTGCTGAAAACAATGAAGCAGTTGCATTTTAGCAGGTAAAATTTTCTTCTTTCCAAGATTCTCGATTTGTTGGAAGCTATGTTTAGTTATTTAAAGAAATGCATTTTAACCAGGGATGGACATCTTTACTTTCTTAGTTTCTTAAAAAGGGTTTTCTGTGTTTGAAGTCTTAACCACTTAATGTTTTTATTGTGAAACCTAAAATTTGCCACACAATCAGTTTCTTTTTTTAAATGGCCATTGGCTTCTTTATAAAATGCTTTTCAATGAGGGAACTTTATTTAATTGAAATACGACCCAGTTAGATAAACAAAACTTGTGTGAACTGAATGAGTGATCGGTTCCTGAGTGTTACACTCCCTTCATGTGCAGCTAATCTGTTTTACAACACGTCATCTATCCTGAACAAAAGTTCATTGAAGCGAGTAAAACCATTTTCATACCCATTTTGATGTTTTATGTGAAAATGAACATATGTAACGATGCCCAACAGCTGACGTATGGCCACCCCGGCACAACCCACCAAAACCAAAGTTCATTTCTGTATTTCAAGGAAGTGCCAGAGTTATCTTCAGACTTCTAAACTGTGCACCATTAGAGCCCTTCATTGACGTCAAACGTTGTCTAGCACTTTGCCCTTTATTGATGATGGTATTTTTCTTTTTTAACATTTGTGATCTTTGACTCTTAAGGTGTCTTTGGTTTTCTCACCTTCATAATCCTTATTAAAAGGCATAAAACTAGTAGTGTCTGAAAAACCTTTCTCATTGTTTTCTTCACATTTTTTTGTTCTAACCGTCCCTTTTTTTATTCAGCTTTTATACTTTTATAAAGTAGTTTTATTTGGACTTTTGATGGCAAAATGAAAAGACTGTGCAGAGCTTGAATTCAGTCATTGTGTTCCATGTACTGCATTTGCACACACATGTTGGAGGTTAAAAACCTGTGGTAACTCTGTTAATGTACAGTTAGACATTTACATGTTTGTAAGCATGTGCCTGGTTTTAGTGTAACGCTGTGCAGCATGTGACCTGCTTAGGATGCAGTAGTGTGTGTCCAGCGGGCTTACAGCCTGTGGGTAAATGTTACGCTGGTTAGCGTGAAGACCAGTCCCACAGCCAGGCGAAGTGTGAAAGCCCTTGGGCAGATCAGAATTCATTTAGACTTGATCTTTTTCCCTATTCTATTATGCAAAACGTCTCAGTTTAGACTCAGTAAAACTTAAGATAAATTAACTTGATAAATTACCTATTATGTGGACTCGCACATAATTTTTCAAAACTCTGTTTCAGACAAGTCCATTGTTTGTTTTTATTTTAGTAATTTAGTTTTACAAGTCTACAACAGAGTTTAAAAGTAACGTAAAACCTAAAGTCATAATTTATCTTTAAAAGTCAGACTTTTTAAATTAAGTCTAGGTTTTAAAAGTGTTTTTAGGGGGATTGACCACAAGCTTGACTTTGTTTAAATCTGATCACAACAGCTACCGACTTTACCTCCATGCCAGGTTTTTATGACAAGGCTACGTTTCAACTTGGTCATCAAGCTTAGTTGTGAGTGGAATTTAACCTTACTGTAGTTTAGTGTGGCCTGAGTTTTGCTGTTCTTTTAACGTCTCTGTTTAATGAAGTGCATCATTTCTCTGCTGAGTTAAACACAGCTGTAATTTCTTTCTTGATGTTAGTTCATTAAAGCCAAAATAGCTTCTTGTACAAGGAGCAACATTTGCACAACACTTTTTGAAGGAGCTAAATGAGATGATTTCAAGAAACTAAAGAGAAATTCTCACAACATTTTCACTGAGAATGATTTAATCCTGGATGAGGGGATAAATCAGATGTAGAGGCACGTGGTTTTTTGGTACATGGTGGCATGTTTATGTTTACTGATAAACATCATTGGAACTTTACTTCCTCATCTTGTTCTCAGACATCTTTGGTGGCGATACAGAAAAATGAGGAAATGGAGCTGAGTATTTTCTGTGCTCTAGTCTGGACAAACAATCTATTTGCTTACTTTTCAACTGCATTCAAATGTTCAGATCTGTGCACCAGTTTTGTTGTCTTGGCAGGCATTAGGCCAGAGTTGGACCAAGGAACACTTTGGTTTCACATTTTTCACAGACAAACATAAGAGTTGGACAAAAAAAACTGATTTTTTTTTTCTCATTTTGGGCTCAGTTTCACCTCCAACCCAACTCTTTCACTGAACCCTAATTTTGACCCAAGTATTAGATTAATTTGAGGTGTCTTTTTTTTTTTTTCAAATATCAGATTCATCACTGAAGGAGTGATGCGACCCAGAGCGTCTCTTAATGACTGTCTGGGTTGGTTTGTTTTTTTTTGTCAACTAAACAGATTTGATCAGAAATATTTTCATTCTCTAAATCTAGAGAAGTGAATATAGGGTGGGTGATAGAAATTAAAAATCTCCAACTCTTTTCCTACTGAAAATGATTTTTTTTTCTCTTGAGGTTAATACTAAATTAGAAAGGATATATGTATATATATGTGTGTGTGTGGTGTTTTATTTAATGTGATACACATTTGTTGTAAAGTTCTGTTTACTTATTGACCCCTCACAAAAAAATTACACGTTGTTTACAAGAGGCATATGCTGAGTTTTCAGCATATTCATAAACATTTCTGTCCAAATTTTTGACCCTTTTGAACTTGGATTAAAAAACGCCTGTAAATGTTTTCTATTAAAAAAAAACAGCCCTTTTCTGCTGGGGTTTAGGGCATTCATTATAAAACAGCTGTGAGTGTTTAGAGATTGCACAAACGTCACTATGGAAAAGTATAAAGCTGTTGACCTCAGTTGACACTGAACTTGGCTGCTTTTAGATATCCCACAATTCTTTATTCTAAACCTGACCTTTAGTTTAAGATGTGGTTTGCAAAGAATATTGTGAACATGGCTGTCTCTTTTTTGGAAGTGTTTTTAGTGTCTGAATTGCTGTGTGCATGTAAACATTTCTACTGATACAGCTGAGAGAGATGACCTTTATAAGATGAGGGGAGGAGCAGTAGCAAAAACCAGCACGTCTTAGGTTCTGTAGCAGCAAAGTTTTTAACAGCCGTCTGAAAGAAGTTCAATAAAGATATTAACATGACCAGACCAGTGCTGAGGTGATAAAGACTTACCTGTTCAGCCTAGAGGCATTTAGAACTAATTTCCATTGGAAATAGAGAACAAAATAAATTAACAAGAATTCCAATTATCAGGTCTTACTGCAAACCTTTGGTACTCGAGTTACTTGAGTACTTTTTTTTTTAGTTCAAGCAGTATTGCAAATGTTTATATGCTTTATTTATTTTAGATAGAACAAAGCTAAAGCCTGGCTTAAAGGGCTGAACTGCACCAGACTTGATTTAGCATACTGACAGAAGTCCTCTTGTAACATTTTACTTAACATTTAGTCCAAGCAGTTGTTGTTCAAAGAGATCAAATTTGCACCCTGTGCTCATAGAGAGAAATCCAGAACCCATATGGTTGAATGTTATTGTTTGCAAGGATCAAAATGTTTTTAATCTGAGTAGATACTCGCTGCCTTACAAGAAAGATAGACTAAACGTTGTGAATTTGAG